>MU752680.1:49486-82818 GCA_026770625.1 Nicotiana glauca | reverse complement strand
AAACCCTAAATTGAAATCAAGCGATTTTAAAAGGAAAACTTGGGGAAATCATTTAAAATGTAAAGTATAGCATAGATTCAGCATAGATCTAGGCAAACAAATAGAGAAGGAACCTCGAATAGCTTAGGTTCTTGGAGAAAACCCTAGAGATGAGAAAGGCTTGGAAACAGGTTCGATCTCGAGTCGGAGAGGTCAAGAATCAGACTTTTAGAGCTTGAATACATCGGAGCATGGTCGGAGAGGCCATAGAACTACAGATCTGAGAGGATCTAAAAAGCGAACCATCAAGTTCAACCTCCAAAACCTCGAACAACGAAGGTCTAACAGCGAGGGTGAGTGGGTATAAGCCATCCATGGCCAAGGCTGCCATGAATTCCGGTGGAGATGAGATGAAAATGGCCGGAATAAAGCTAGGGTTTCGGAGAGGACTTGAGAGGATTTGGGAGATGAGGGTGGCTGTCTTTAGTAAATGATTAGGGTTTTGGGGGTAAGGGTGAATTAAAAAAGGAAAGGATGGATTATGGCCGTTGATCAAAATGATCAACGACCAGGATTTAAAAGAGGCCCGGACAGGTTTAGGCATTGGGTCAACGGGTCAGGTTAAAACTGAAAATTGGGTCGTTTAATTGGGATTGAAATTGGGTTGATTTTAGGCTAAAATTGAAATGGAATTGGGGTTATAATTGAAATGAAACGAGGCCAAAACTTAAATAGCCAGTCTTCCCTTTTATTTTTATAAAATGATAGAAATAATTTTGAAATTAAATTAAAGGTACTGAATTAGTTAATGACATATAAAGGAACCAATTTTATAATTATAAAATACTATAAAATATTAAAAAGGCTAGTATTGTAATTATATGCAGTTTAATTTTAAAAAATACCAAACGAATTTGTAAAAATATGCAAAAAATCATGTTAGCTATACTTTGATGTAAATATGAGAATAAAAATAAATTGCCCACCAAAATGATAGTTTTGAGAATAATTATCGGATTTTATGGTATAAACATAGGCAATAAATTGGTTTAAAAATCATTAAAAATGCCAAAACCCTTTGGTGTACTTATATATGCTATTTTGAAAGTATTTTGGGTATAAAAATACATAGGAAAAAATTGGGTATCAACAGCTATCATGGTTCTCAGCAGAGTCAACCTTCACTCAGCGCTCTTCCAGCACATAGTTCATCTCGTGCTCCATCTGTTCAGGGTTCCTCCAGGCCTAGTGTATCAGCTAGTCACTCCGGCGCGAGGGGTTCCGTTCAAACCCATTCTCTAGCACCTGAGAGTTGTTATGATTGTAGGGAGTTTGGGTATATGTGGAGGCAGTGTCCTCGTCGTGCTGCTAGCTCATCTCAGCAGAGGGGTCAGCCCTCATCTTCTGGTCCAGTTCTTCAGCACCCGCCCTGCCAGCTAGGGGTGAGGGTCAGGCAGCCAGGGGTCGCCCCAAAGGGGGAGGCCATTCAGGCGATGGTCAGGCTCGTTTTTATGCTCTTCAGGGCAGGACATATGCCATTGATTTAGATGCTGTCATTACAGGTATTATTTCAGTCTGCCACAGAGATGCCTCTGTCTTATTTTGATCCCAGTTCTACCTATTCTTATGTGTACTTCAATTTTGCTCATCATTTGGGTACGTCCCGAAGGTGTCTTGCTTTAACTGTTCATGTATCTACCCCGGTAGGCGATACGATTGTTGTAGACCATGTGTATCGGTCTTGTTTGGTGACTATTGGGGGTTTGGAGACCCGAGTTGATCTACTGCTATTGAGTATGGTGGATTTTAATGTTATTTTGGGCATGAACTGGCTATCTCCGTGTCATGCTATTCTGGACTGTCATGCTAAGACAGTCACTCTGGCTACACCGGGTGTACTGAGGATCGAGTGGCGTGGTGTGACTGACTGTGTTCCTAGTAGGGTGATTTCATTCACAAAAGCCCAGCGTATGGTTGGGAAGGGTTGTCTTTCATATTTGGCATTCGTGAGGGATGTGGGAGCCGAGACTCCTAACATTGATTCTGTCCTAGTTATGAGGGAGTTTCCTGATGTTTTTCCTGCAGACCTGCCGGGCATGCAACTGGATAGGGACATTGATTTTGGTATTGACTTGGTGCCAGGCACTCAGACCGTTTCCATTCCTCCGTGTCGTATGGCACCAGCGGAATTGAAAGAATTGAAGGATCAGCTTTAGTTACTCCTAGATAAGGGGTTCATTCGGCCTAGTGTGTCACCGTAAGGTGCACCGGTTCTATTTTTGAAGAAGAAGGATGGCACCATGAGAATGTGCATTGACTACATGCAATTGAACAAAGTAACAGTGAAGAACAAGTATCCCCTACCTCGCATTGATGATTTATTTGACCAACTTCAGGGAGCGAGGGTGTTCTCCAAGATTGATCTCCGTTCGGGCTATCACCAGTTGAAGATCAAGGATTCAGATATTATGAAGACTGCTTTCAGTACTAGATATGGGCACTATGAGTTTCTTGTTATGTCCTTTAGGCTGACTTATGACGCAGCAGCGTTCATGCATTTGATGAACAGTGTATTTCGGCCGTATCTAGATTCATTCGTTATTGTTTTTATTGATGATATTCTGGTGTACTCGTGTAGCCAGGAGAAGCACGCACAGTGCGAGTTGTATTGCAGAGATTGAGGGAGGAGAAGCTTTATGCAAAGTTCTCCAAGTGCGAGTTTTGACTCAGCTCAGTAGCTTTCTTGGGGCACGTGATATCCATCGAGGGTATTCAAGTCGATCCAAAGAAGATAGAGGCGATGCAGAGTTGACCTACACCGACCTCAGCCATAGAGATTCGTAGTTTCCTTGGGTTGGCAGGTTATTATCGCCGATTTGTTCAGGGATTTTCCTCTATTACACCGCCCTTGACCAAGTTGACTCAGAAGGGTGCTCCATTTGTATGGTCGGACGAGTGCGAAGAGAGCTTTCTGAAGCTCAAGAAAGCCTTAACCACGGCTCCAGTATTGATTTTGCTCCCAGCCGCAGGTTCTTATACTGTGTATTGTGATGCTTCGAGAGCTGGGATCGAATGTGTATTGATGTAGGAGGGTAGAGTTATTGCTTATTCTTCTCGTCAGCTGAAGCCCAATGAGAAGAACTACCATGTACATGATTTGGAGTTGGCTGCTATAGTTCATGCTTTGAAGATTTGAAGGAACTACTTGTATGGTGTATCTTGTGAGGTATTCACCGATCATCGCAGTCTTCAGCATTTGTTCAAGCAGAAGGACCTTAATTTGAGGCAGCGGAGGTGGCTAGAGTTGCTTAAGGACTATGATATTACCATTCTGTATCAACTAGGGAAGGCCAATGTAGTGGCCGATGCTTTGAGCTGAAAGGCAATTAGTATGGGGAGCTTGGCATACATTCCAGTTGGGGAGAGGCCCTTTGCAGTTGACGTTCAGGCTTTGGCCAATCGGTCAGTGAGACTAGACATTTCGGAGCCCAGTTGGGTGTTGGCTTGTGTGGTTTATCGGTCTTTCTTATGTGATCGCATCACAGAGCGCCAGTATGATGACCCGCATTTGCTGGTCCTTAAGGACAGGGTCAAGCATGATGATGACAGAGACATGACCATTGGTCAGGTCGGTGTATTGCGAATGCAGGGCCAGATTTGTGTGCCCAATGTGGATGGGCTTTAGGAGTTGATATTGGAGGAGGCCCACAGCTCGCGTTATTCCATTCATCCGGGTGCCGCGAAGATGTATCAGGATTTGAGGCAGCATTATTGGTGGAGGAGGATGAAGAAGGATATTATAGGGTTTGTGGCTCGGTATCTCAACTGTCAGCATGTAAAATATGAGCATCAGAGGCCGGGTGGTGTACTTCTGTCACGACCCGGATTATCCACCCCCAGGAGTCGTGATGGCGCCTACTAATAGGAGCTAGTCAAGCCAAATTAATTTAATTCTTTCAACAATTATCGACCATTCAATAAAATCAAACATAATGACATAAAGTGGAAGTCTCAACATATATAATTAACTGAAAGGAATGCGGATGTTTAACAGAATTCTCTACCCAAGAACTGGAGTCACAAACTCACGAACGTCTATAGAATACTACACACAAAGTTAGAATAAAACACAATACTGTTTGTTCCGGTATAAAGGATTACAAACTAAAGTAAAGATAGAAGAGACTCCGGGCCATACGGACGTCAGCAAGGCTACCTCAAAATCTCTGGACTGAAGTCAGCTCCCAATCAACTACTGTTGTCCAAAAGCTGCTCCGACTCCGTGATCTGTGCAAAAGAGCATAGAAGTGTAGCATCAGCACAACCGACCCCATGTGCTAGTAAGTGCCTAGCCTAACCCCGGCGAAGTAGTGTCGAGGCTAGACCAGACTACCAGATAAACCTGTGCAAATATGTATACAAGTACAACAAAATAATAGCGGAAAGTAAAACAATTAAAACTGGGAGAGGAACATGCTTATGGGGTAGCAGATAAAATAGAATATCAGGAATAATAAAAGAAACTACATCTAATTTCCTCTAACACAGAATAAGGTAAAACAAATCACTTTCACTTGTTCAATGTCCTCTTATTACAGGCGTGCAACACGATCCCATTTCCTCATATCACATGGTAGGCGTACCACTCGATCCCATTTCATAATATCACATGGTAGGCGTACCACTCGCTCCCATTTCATAATATCTCGTGGTCGGCGTGCTACACGATCCCATTTCTTTCAACACAATACAAAAAATAATCCCGGCAAGGGAGGAAGATATTAGAATAAACTATCCCGGAAAGGGAACAAGGTAATATAATAAACAATCCCGGCAAGGGAGATCCATCTATAACCAAACTTATTCAATTTCTACTCAACACAATTAAATCAATACTCAGTCTCAACAATTACTGGCTCACTGTTAAAGATATTTAACCAAGTCCTCATAAACAACAATTAAGAATTCGATAATTTAGCAATTTAGGACTCACTGTCATGCTCGACACCAGTGTATAGATACTCGTCACCATGCCTATACACCGTACTCGACAAATAGCAATTAGCAAATAAGACTCTACTCCTATTCCCTCAAGCCAAACACTTACCTCAACTTCCACGGCTAAATCAATCCACAACGACCGCTTTCCCTTTTGAATTCGGCTCCAACTCAATCAAATCTATGAAATAACGACTATATAGTATTAATAAAAGCTAAACAAATCAAACCCAATGCCTAAATATAGATTCCCAACCTTTCTTCCAAAAATTCCAAAATCGACCCCGGGCCTGGTTGGTCAAAACACGAAGTTCGAACCAATTCCATATCACCCATTCCCCCACGAGCCCGAATATACAATTTGTTTTCAAATTCGACCTCAAAACGGGGTCTAAATCGAAGAAAATAGAAAAGCCCCAACTCTACCCATTTCCCCCAATTTCAACCCTAGATTACATATTTTAGGCCTAGAATTTCAATGGATGATGATAGAAAATGAAGAAAACGAGTTAGATAATACTTACCCAAGAATATTTGGTGAAGAATCGCTCTACAAGTCGCCTAGGGGCTGTGTAGAAGAAGAGCACGTGTGAAATTTGGAACAATCCCGTCACTGTTCTGCTTTTAGGCTTTTAAAATAACTGGGCAAAAATGCCCTATGCAATCGCAGAAGAGGGGATGCGATCGCATAGGGTCAGGTTGGATGAGCTCTGCGATCGCAGAAGAAATATTGCGAACGCATAGAATAAAATAAAGGGGGCTGAGTTTTGTACAATGTGATCGCGGAGGCTATAATGCGATCACATAGAAGGATTCCTGAGCCTTAGATATTTGCTCTATGTGATCGCGGCCTATCCTATGCGATCGCATGGAAGGAAAAACTGGACAACTGACAACAGCAATTCTGCTGCATTTCAAAAGTTCAAAACACCCCGAACCACCTCTGAATCACTCCCGAGCCCTCGGGGCTCCTAACCAAACACACATACTAACTCAACAACATCCTACGAACTTAACCATGCGATTAAATCGCCAAATTAACATCATAAACGAGGAATAAAACCTCAAAATCATCACTTTTTCATCAAACTTCATAAACTTTCAAACTTAGAGTTTTAAGTCCGAAAAATGTCAAATGATATCCGATTTAAAACAAATTTCACAAGAAGCACTTAAACCACCTATAAGACCTGTACCGGGGCCAGAACTAAAATATGGTCCCGATACCAACACTTTCTATTCCATTTTCATTTCTAATTTTTCATATAAATTTCAGAAAAATAATTTCTTTTAAAAACTCATTTTTCGGGCTTGGAACCTCGGATTACGATTACGGGCATACGCCCGAGTCCCATATTTTTCTACGCACCCTCCGGGATCGTCAAATCACGGGTCCGGGCCTGTTTACCCAAAATGTTGACCAAAGTCAAATTTAATCATATTAATATCAAAATTCATTAATTTTTCGAGGTCTTGGAAGCACGGAATGAAAGAGAAAACAGGTGATAACCCTTTGGGTCGTCACATTCTCCACCTCTAAAATAACCGTTCGTCCTCGAACAGACAAAAGAAAGAAGTATCTGAGTCGGGAAATAGATGAGGATAATGGCTTCGCATATCAGACTCGGACTCCCAGGTCGATGCTTCAGGAGGCTAACCTCTCCACGGGACACGCACTGAAGGGAAACTCTTCGACGTCAACTATCGAACCTGCCGATCTAGAATAGCTACCGGCTCCTCCTCATAAAATAGATCCTTGTCCAGCTAGACAGTGCTAAAGTCTAACACGTGAGCTAGATCGCTGTGATACCTCCGAAGCATGGACACATAAAACACTAGATGCACGACTGACAAGTTAGGTGGCAAGGCAAGTCTATAAGACACCTCTCCAACACGATCGAGAATCTCAAATAGACCAATGAACCTAGGGCTAAGCTTGCCCTTCTTCTCAAACCTCATCACGCCCTTCATAGGCGACACTCGGAGCAAGACCCGCTCACCAGCTAGGAAAGATATATCCCGAACCTTACGATATGCATAACTCTTTTGTCGCGACTGAGCCGAACGAAGACTTTCCTGAATAATCTTGACCTTATCCAAGGCCTCCTGAACCAAATCTGTAGCCAACAACCGAGCCTTTCCCAGCTCAAAACATCCGACCGGAGATCGATATCGCCTACCATATAAGGGCTCATAAGGAGCCATCTGAATGCTGGACTGGTAGCTGTTGTTGTAGGCAAACTCTGCTAAAGGCAAAAACTGGTCCCACAAACCTCCAAAGTCGATAACACAAGCCCGGAGCATATCCTCCAAAATTTGAATAGTCCGCTCGAACTGACCGTCCGTTCGAGGATGAAACGTTGTACTCAACTCAACCCGTATGCCCAACTCTCGCTGAACTGCACCCTAGAAATGTGAGGTAAACTGCGTACCCTGGTTCGAAATGATAGATACCGGCACACCATTAAGGCAAAAATCTCCCGGATATAAATCTCAGCTAACCTCTCGGATGAATAGGAGACTGCCACAGGAATGAAATGTGCTGACTTGGTCAGCCTATCAACAATAACCCATATCGCATCGAACTTCTTCTGATTCAACGGAAGTCCGTTAACAAAATCCATGGTAATCCTCTCCCACTTCCACTCGGGAAGCTCAATCCTCTGAAAACAAACCACCAGGCCTCTGATGCTCATACTTAACCTGCTGACAGTTCAAACATCGAGCCACACATGCAACAATATCCTTCTTTATTCTACGCCACCAATAATGCGGCCGCAAGTCCTGATACATCTTCGCGGCGCACGGGTGAATAGAATACCGAGAACTATGGGCCTCTACTAAGATCAACTCTCGAATCCCATCGACATTGGGCACACAAACTCGTACCTACAATCTCAAAAGACCATCATCATCTAAGGTCACCTTCGTGGCACCTCCACGCTTTACCGTGTCTCTCAGAACACACAAATGGGGATCATCAAACTGCCAATCACAGATATGCTCCAATAATGAAGAACGAGCGACCATGCAAGCTAACACTCTGCTAGGCTCAAAAATGTCCAACCTCACAAATTGATTGGCTAGGGCCTGAATATCCAAAGCAAGCGGTCTCTGACTGATCGAAATGTAAGCAAGACTACCCATGCTGGCGGACTTCCTACTCAATGCATCGGCCACCACATTGGCTCTCCCAGAGTGATACAGAATTGTAACATCATAATCTTTCAATAACTCCAACCACCTCCTCGGCCTAAAGTTCAACTCCTTTTGCTTGAACAAGTACTGAAGACTCTTGTGATAAGTGTACAACTCACATGTCACACCATACATGTAATGCCTCCAAATCTTCAAAGCATGAATAATGGCTGCCAACTCTAGATCATGAACCGGATAATTCTTCTCATGGATCTTCAACTTCCTCGATGCAAAAGCAATGACTTAGCCATCGTGTATCAATACTGCACCAAGCCCAATACAGGAAGCATCATAATAAACTGTATAAGGCCCTGAACCGGTGGGAAAAACCAATACCGGTGCCGTAGTCAGAGCTGTCTTGAGCTGCTGAGAGCTCGCCTCACACTCATCTGACCATCTAAACTAGGCACCCTTCTGGGTCAATCTGGTCATCGGGGCTGCAACAGATGAAAATCCCTCCATGAACTGACGGTAATAACCTGTTAACCCCAAGAAACTCCAAATCTCAGTAGCTGATGCTGGTCGAGGCCAGTTCTTGACTGCCTCAATCTTCTTCGGGTCCACTTGAATACCCTATACTGATATGACGTGATCCAGAAATACATCCAAACTCAACCAGAACTCGCACTTCGAGAACTTAGCATATAATTGACTATCCTTTAGAGTCTGAAGAACCACTCTAAGGTGCTGCTCGTGCTCCTCCTGGCTGCGAGAGTACACCAGAATATCATCAATAAAGACTATCATGAACAAGTCCAAATAAGGACTGAACACTCGGTTCATCAACTCCGTAAATGCTGCTGGGGCATTGGTCAACCCAAATGACATGACCAAAAACTTATAATGCTTATACCGAGTGCGAAATGCTGTCTTAGGGACATCAGACGCCCTAATCCTCAGCTGATGGTAGCTAGATCTCAAGTCTACCTTTGAAAACACCTTTGCACCTTGAAGCTGGTCGAACAAATCATCAATCCACAGCAGCGGATACTTGTTCTTAATCGTCACTTTGTTCAATTGCAGGTAATCAATGCACATCCTCATCGAACCATCCTTTTTCTTCACAAATAACACCGACGCACCCTAAGGAGAAACACTAGGTCTGATAAAACCCTTCTCTAGCAAATCCTGCAACTGGTCCTTTAACTCCTTCAACTCTGGCGGGGCCATGCGATACGGCGGGATAGAAATGGGCTGAGTGCCCGGCGCCAGATCAATACAAAAATCAATATCCCTATCGGGCGGCATACCCGGTAGGTCTGAAGGGAAAACCTCGGGGAACTCCCGAACAATAAGAACAGAATAAATAGAAGGGACCTCTACGCTGGAATCACGAACATATGCTAGATAAGCTAAACACTCCTTCTCGACCATGCGTCGAGCCTTCACGTATAAAATAACACTACGGGTTGTATGCCCTGGGGTCCCTCTCCACTCCAAACGGGGCAAATCTGGCAAAGTCAAGGTCACGATCTTGGAGTGACAATCCAAGATAGCATGATATGGGGTCAACCAATCCATCCCTTATATAACGTCGAAATCCACTATGTCTATGAGCAATAAATCAACACGGGTCTCAAGACCCTCAAACACTACCATACAGGAATGATGAACTCGGTCAACCACTATAGAATCACCCACCGGTGTAGATATATAAATAGGAATACCCAAATCATCACTAGGCATAACCAGGTAGGGTACAAAATAGGATGACACATACGAATACGTAGACCCAGGGTCAAATAGCACTGAAGCATCCCTATCACAGACCAAAATAGTACCTGTAATGATTGCATCTGAAGACTCAGCCTCTAGCCTGGCTGGAAGAGCATAATACCGGGGTTGGGCCCCACCTCCCTGAATCATATCTCTAAGACGATCGGTTACTGGCTGACCTCTACCTCTACGATCTCTACCTCTACCTCTATGGCCTCTATCCTCGCCTCTAGCTGGCTGGGCAGGCTGTGTAACCTCCGGTGCTTGAATCATAGCACGAGAACTCTGATGCTAAGAGCTGTCAAAAGCTCGAGGGCAATGTGCCTCATGTCGCCATATGTGAAACGAGCCCTCGGCTGCTGAGAATAACGGAGTGGTGGTGCACTAATAGGTGCTGATGGTGAACTAAAAAGTTGCTAGTCAGAATACTGCGACTGAGAGTCACGACTACCTGAAGTACTATGAGAGACCTGGAGAGCTGACTGGAAGGGCCTCGAAGGATGGCCTCTATCATAAGAATCTCTACCTCCAGACGAGGTACCACTGAACCTACCTGCATGACAGGGCCTCTTATCTGACCCATGACCACCTCCTCGTGCAAGAGCTATCTCAACTATATGGGCTGCATTGGTCGCCTCCTAAAAAGAAATCCCACTCCCGGCTCCCATAGCCATCTGGAGATGGATCGGCTGAATCAATCCATCAATAAACCTCTGCAACCTCTCTCTCTCTCTCTCTCGGTGGGGAGTATAACAATAGCATGGCGTACTAGATCAATAAACTGAGTCTCATACTGAGTGACTGTCATAGAGCCCTGCTGGAGGCGCTCAAACTGCCTACGAAGAGCCTCTTGTTGAGTAACTGGGAGAAACTTCTCCAAAAACAACTCTGCAAACTGGTCCCAAGTCAATGATGGCGACCCTTCTGGTCTGGATAAACAATAGTCCGTCCACCAAGTCTTGGCGGATACTGCTAGTCGAAAGGTGGCGAAGTCGACCCCATTGGTCTCCACAATACCCATAGTCCGAAGGATCTCATGGCAGCTAAATAAGAAATCTGTGGATCCTCTGAAGAAGTACCACTGAATGTGGTGGTGAAGAGCTTGGAAAACCTATCAAGCCTCCACAAAGCATCTACGGACATAGCCGCTCCATCGCCGGCCTGGGCCACAATACCCGGCTAAACTGCCACAGCTGGCTGAACCACTGGAACCTGAGCCTGGGAAGCTACCTCCTCCAGTCTGAGAAGTGGCTGGTGCTACTGGAAGCAAACCCGCTCTCGTGACACTCTCCACAAAGCCTACCAATCTGACCAAAGCGTCCTGAAGAACTGGGGTGGCTATGAATCCCTCTGGGACCTGAGCTGGGCCTACCAGAGCTACTGGGGCTGGAACCTCCTCATCATAATCAATATGAGGCTCCACCTCTAGGACTGCTACTCAGGACTGAGCTCTGCCCCTGCCTCGGCCTCTGGCACAGCCTCGGCCTCGCCCTCTACCCCTTGTAGGAGCTGCTGCTGGGGGCTCGGGCTGTTGCGCGGTAGAAGAGGAAGCACGTGTCCTCACCATCTGTGAAAGAATAGAGTAGAAAGACAATAAGTATTTGAGAAACAGAATTGCACGACAAGAAAGTACAAAAGTGAAATTTTCCTAACTCCGTAGCCTCTGGGGGATAATTACAGACGTCTTCGTACCGATCCCTCAGAATCTACTAAGTTTGTCAGTGAGTCGTGAGACCTATGTAACCTAGTGCTCTGATACCAACTTGTCACGACCCGGATTTCCCACGCCCGAGAGTCGTGATGGCACATACTAATAGGAGCTAGGCAAGCCAAATTAATTTACTTCTTTCAACAATTATCGGCCATTCAATAAAATCAAACATAATGACATAAAGCGGAAGTCTCAACATATATAATTAATTGAAAGGAATGCAGAAGTTTAACAGAATCCCCTACCCAAGAACTGGAGTCACAAACTCACGAACGTCTATAGAATACAACGCACAAAGTCTGAATAAAACACAATATTGTTTGTTCCGGTACAAAGGATTACAAACTAAAGTAAAGACAGAAGAGACTCTGGGCCATGCGGACTTTAGCAAGGCTACCTCGAAATCTCTGGACTGAAGTCAGCTCCCAATCAACTACTGATGTCCAAAAGCTGCTCCGGCTCTGTGATCTGTGCAAAAGAGCACAGAAGTGTAGCATCAGCACAACCGACCCCATGTGCTGGTAAGTACCTAGCCTAACCCCAGCAAAGTAGTGACGAGGCTAGACCAGACTTCCAGATAAACCTGTGCAGATATGTATACAAGCACAACAAAATAATAGCAGAAAGTAAAACAATTAAAACTGGGAGGGGAACATGCTTATGGGGTAGCAGATAAAACAGAATATCAGGAATAATAAAAGAAACTACATCTAATTTCCTCTAACACAGAATAAGGGAAAACAAGTCACTTTCACTTGTTCAATGTCCTCTCGTTGCAGGCTTGCAACACGATCCCATTTCCTCATATCACGTGGTAGGCGTACCACTCGATCACATTTCATAATATCACGTGGTAGGCGTACCACTCGCTCCCATTTCATAATATCTCGTGGTCGGCGTGCCACATGATCCCATTTCTTTCAACAAAATACACAAAATAATCCCGGCAAGGGAGGAAGATATTAGAATAAACTATCCCGGCATGGGAACAAGGTAATATAATAAACTATCCCGGCAAAGGTGATCCAGCTATAACCAAACTTATTCAACTTCTACTCAAAACAATTAAATCAATACCCAGTCTCAACAATTACTAGCTCAGTGTTAAAGATATCTAACCAAGTCCTCATAAACAACAATTAAGAATTCGATAATTTAGCAATTTAGGACTCACGGTCATGCTCGACACCAGTGTATAGATACTTGTCACCATTCCTATACACCGTACTCGACAAATAGCAATTAGAAAATAAGACTACTCCTATTCCCTCAAGCCAAAGTCAGACCAAACACTTACCTCAACTTCCACGGCTAAATCAATCCACAACGATCGCTTTCCCTTATGAATTCAGCTCCAACTTAATCAAATCTATGAAATAACGACTTTATAGTATTAATAATAGCTAAAAAATCAAACCCAATGCCTAAATATAGATTCCCAACCTTTCTTCCAAAAATTCCAAAATCGACCCCGGGCCCGCTTGGTCAAAACACGAGGTTCGAACCAATTCCATATCACCCATTTCCCCACGAGCCTGAATATACAATTTGTTTTCAAATTCGACCCCAAAACAAGGTCTAAATCGAAGAAAATAGAAAAGCCCTAACTCTACCCATTTCCCGCAATTTCAACCCTAGATTACATGTTTTAGGCCTAGGATTTTAATGGATGATAATAGAAAATGAAGAAAACGAGTTAGATAATACTTACCCAAGAATATTTGGTAAAGAATCGCTCTACAGGTCGCCTAGGGGTTGTGGAGAAGAAGAGCTCATGTGAAATTTGGAATAATCACGTCACTATTCTATTTTTAGGCTTTTAAAATAACTGGGCAAAAATGCCCTATGCAATCGCAGAAGAGGGGATGCGATCACATAGGGTCAGGTTGGATGAACTCTGCGATCGCAGAAGAAATATTGTGAACACATAAAATAAAATAAAGGGGGCTAAGTTTTGTACAATGTGATCGCGGAGGCTATAATGCGATCGCATAGAAGGATTCCTGAGCCTTAGCAATTTGCTCTATGCGATCGCGGCCTATCCTATGCGATCATATATAAGGAAAAACTGGACAACTGATAGCAGCAATTCTGCTGCATTTCAAAAGTTCAAAACACCCCGAACCACCTCTGAATCACTCCCGAGCCCTCGGGGCTCCTAAACAAACACATACACTAACTCAACAACATCTTACGAACTTAACCATGCGATTAAATCACCAAATTAACATCATAAACAAGGAATCAAACCTCAAAATCATCACTTTTTCATCAAACTTCATAAACTTTCAAACTTAGAGTTTTAGGTCCAAAACACGTCAAATGGCGTCTGATTTCAACCAAATTTCACAGGAAGCGCTTAAACCACCTATAAGACCTGTACCGGGCACCGGAACCAAAATACGGGCCCGATACCAACGCTTTCTAATCCATTTTCATTTCAAATTTTTCATATAAATTTCAGAAAAATAATTTCTTTTAAAAACTCATTTCTCGGGCTCGGGACCTTGGATTTTGATTCCGGGCATATGCCCGAGTCCCATATTTTTCTACGGACCCTCCGGGACCGTCAAATCACGGGTCCGAGCTCGTTTACCCAAAATGTACACCAAAGATAACTTTCATCATATTAATATCAAAATTCATTAATTTTTACACAGAATCCATATTTAAGCTTTTCGGCTACGCACCCGCACTGCGCATGCAAATCGAGGCAAGTAAAAATGAGGTTTTCAAGTCCTCGAAAGCACGGAATGAAGAGAAAATAGGTGATGACCCTTTGGGT
Organism: Nicotiana glauca; assembly: GCA_026770625.1. Lineage (NCBI taxonomy): Eukaryota > Viridiplantae > Streptophyta > Magnoliopsida > Solanales > Solanaceae > Nicotiana > Nicotiana glauca. Next base: position 68,431 of record MU752680.1, on the reverse strand, counting down.
CATCACAACTTTAGCGGATGATTATTCCCGAGTGGAAGTGGGAGAGGATTACTATAGATTTTTTGAGTGGTCTACCTCGGACTTTGAAGAGGTTCAATTCGATTTGGGTGATTGTGGACAGGCTGACCAAGTCTGTGCACTTCATTCCGGTATGTACTATATATTCTTTGGAGCAGCTAGCAAGGATCTTTATCTGGGACATTGTTCGATTGCATGGTGTTCCAGTATCTATTATCTCAGATAGAGGTACTCAGTTCACTTCTCAGTTATGGAGGACATTTCAGCGGGAGTTGGGTACGCAGGTAGAGATGAGCACAGCATTTCATCCTTAGACGGATGGGCAGTTCGAGCGTACTATTCAAATTTTAGAGGACATGTTGCGTGCATGTGTTATTGATTTTGGGGGTTCTTGGGATGAGTTTTTGCCGCTTGCCGAGTTTTCCAACAATAACAGTTATCAGTCGAGCATTCAGATGGCTCCGTATGAGGCATTGTATAGAAGGCGGTGTAGATCTCCGGTTGGATGGTTCGAGCCCGGCGAGGCTAGGTTATTGGGGACAGAGATGGTTCAGGATGCCTTAGAGAAGGTGACGTTGATTTAGGAGAGGCTTCGCACAGCACAGTCGCGTCAGAAGAGTTATGCGGATCGGAAGGTTTGGGAAGTGTAATATATGGTGGGTGAGAAGGTGTGACGACCGAAAGGGTCATCACCTATTTTCTCCTTTTTCCGCGCTTTCGAGGCCTTAAAAACCTCACTTCTAGTCGCCTCGATTTGCATGTGTAGTCCGGGCACATAGCCGGGCTTAAATATGAAACCTGTGTAAAATTTGATGAATTTTGATATTAATATGATTAATGTTGACTTTATTCAATATTTTGGGTAAACGGACCCGTGATTTGACGATCCCGGAGGGTCCGTAAAAAATATGAGACTTCGGCGTATGCCCGGAATTGAATTTCGAGGTCCCAAGCCCGAGAAATGAATTTTTGTGTGAAATTATTTTCTGAAATTAATTAAGGAAAAATGGAAAGGAAATTTGATCAGAAGACTATGGTATCGGGCTCGTATTTTGGTTCCGATTCCTGGTACAAGTTTAAGCGCTTTCTGTAAAGTTTGGTTTAAAACGTACGTCATTTGATGTGTTTCGGACTTAAAAATGGAAAATTTGTATTTTATGAAAAGTTGGAATAAATCATGTGATTTGAGGCTTGATTCTATGTATATGGTGTTATTTTAGTGATTTGATCACACGAGTAAATCCCTTAGATGTTTTTGAGGTTGTGTGCATATTTGATTTGGAGCTCCGAGGGCTCAGGTGAGTTTTGAGTGGGTCCCGAGAGGTCTTAGACTTAGAAATAGCAGGTGGTTGCAGGTTCAGGATTTGCAGGCCCCCAGCGCGCCCGCGGTCGAATCCGCGCGGTCCACGTTGGAAGCCGCGCGGCCGCAGTACATCTCCACGCGGTTTGTGTGGCTAAGTTCAGAGGGGCCAGTGGTCCTAGGTCGACCAGCGTGGCCGCATGCCAAATCTGCGCGGTCCACGCTGGGTAGGTTCAGAGAGGTCTTCAGGTCCTTTCGACCAGCGCGGCCGCATGCCAAATTTGCGCAGTCCGCGCTGGGTGGGTTCAGAGGGGATCATTTCTAGTCCTTCAACGTGGCCGCGGCACACTTTTGCACTATCCGTGCTGAGCCTCCAGTAGGGTATAAAAGGCCGAGGTTTCAGTCATTTTTTAAAAAAAATTTCAAAACCCAAAACACAGAAGGCGATTTTCCAAATGATTCTTCTTCTTCAAAACGAGGGGGAAGTGATTTCTAACTTATTTTCTTTACTCATTAACATCTTCAAACAAAATTTCAAACTTCAAAACAAAGATTTCAATGGGAAATTTGGGAATTATGGGTAGAACCTAGGTTTTCTTAAAATAGAGGAATTGGACCTCAAATTGAGGTCCGATTTCAAAACAAACCATATATATGAACTCGTGGGGGAATGGGTAATCGGGTTTTGGTTCGAAGCTCGGGATTTGACCACGTGGGCCCGGGGGCATTTTGGGAATTTTTGAGTAAAACTTTGAGAAAATCATTTTCATGCATTCAAATTGATTCAATTAGCATTAGTTGATACTTTCAAGTAATTTGTTACTAGATTCGAGTGGTTTGGTGGTGAATCCGAGGGGTAAAGCTATACTAGAGGCTTGAGTTGAGTTTGGAGCATTCGAGGTAAGTGTTTGGTCTAACTTTGGCTTTAGGGAATAGGATTAGAGTCTTATTTGCTAATTGCTATTTGTCGAGTACGGTGTATAGGCATGGTGACGAGTATCTATACACTGGTGTCTAGCATGACCGTGTGTCCTTATATTGAGATTATCTTGAATTGTTGTGACTCTTCCATGCTTATCTGATGATTTCTATATACTGTAAAGAGCATGACAGAGAGATTATGATAACTAAGCTCCGTGGAGCAATGGGTCGAGTTGTGTTACGGATTGAGAAGTTATATGATATGAAATGACTCTTTGGAGTGATGTCTCGAATGTTAAAGTGAATTATAAGTGAGAAGTGTAAGAAAGAGAAAGAGTTGGTGGTTATTTCCTTCCCGGGATTTAGCTGTATTGTTATATTCCCTTGCCGGGATTGCTGTCACTAGTTGTTACCCCCCCTCTCTTACCCCTTACTTGCGATTGTTGGTTGGGTGAGGTTTTGTATTTATATATGGATCGGGTTGCACGCCGCAACAGTGATAATCATGGATCGGGTTGCATGCCCCAACCACACTATATATTTATGGATCGGGTTGCACGCCCCAACAACATTATATAATTATGGATCAGGTTGTATGCCGCAGTAGTGATAATCCTGGATCGAGTTGCACGCCGCAACAACACTATATATTTATGGATCGGGTTGCACGCCGTAACAGTGATAATTAAGGATCGGGTTGCATGCCGCAACAGTATTGTTATGTGATCGGATCGGGTTGCGCACCGTAACAAATTATAGCTTAAGTGTGTTATTCGGAATTTAAGTTTTTGTTAGCTGTTCAATCCTTAAGTTTAGACTTCTTGTTTTAACTGTTGCCTCCCCACAACATGTTTCCCCCTCCTTTTATAAACTGTTTATTTCCTATTTATCTTTCCGCAATATATTTCATAACTGCACAGGTTTATCTGGTAGTCTGGTCTAACCTTGTCACTACTTCGTCGAGGTTAGGCTAGGCACTTACCAACACATGGTGTCGGTTGTGCTTATGCTACACTCAATGCATCTTTTTGCACAGATCACAACACCGGAGCAGCAGCTTTTGGACAGCAGTAGTGGATTTGGAAGTTGACTTCAGTCTAGAGAACCCGAGGTAGCCTTGCTGACGTTCACAGGCCCGAAATCTCTCTATCTCTATTTTAGTTTGTTATCTTTGTACCAAAACAAACAGTTTTATTCTTCATTCGAACCTTGTATTTAGTATTCTCTAGACGTTCATGAGTATTGTGACACCAGTCTTGGGTAGAAGATTTTGTTAAAACTTCCGCATTTCTTTCAGTTAATTATATTTGAGACTTCCGATTTATTATTAAATGCTTCGTTGTTTCTAATATTGTCGATGTTCGTTAAAAGAGGAATTGATAATTGGCTTGCCTAGCTCCTATTAGTATGCGCCATCACGACTCCCGGGGGTGGGAAATCTGGGTCAGACAAGTTGGTATCAGAGCACTAGGTTACATAGGTCTCACGACTCACTGAAAAACTTAGTAGAGTCTGAGGGATCAGTACGAAGACGTCTGTAATTATCCCCTAGAGGCTACAAAGTTAGTAAAGTTTCATATTTGTTATTTCTTGTCGTGCAATTCTATTTCTCAAAAACTGGTTGTCTTTCTACTCTGTTCTTTCGCAGGTGGCGAGAACACGTGCTTCCTCTTCTACCGCGCAGTAGCCTGAGCCCCCAGCAGCAGCTCCTACGAGGGGCAGAGGGCGAGGCCGAGGCCGTTCCAGAGGCCGAGGGAGGGGCAGAGCTCAACCCCGGGCAGCAGTCCCAAAGGTGGAGCCTCATGTTGATTACGACGAGGAGGTTCCAGCCCCAGCAGCTTTGGTGGGCCCAACTCAGGTCCCAGAGGGGTTCATTGCCATCCCAGTTTTTTAGGACGCTCTAGTCCGATTGGTAGGCTTCGTGGAGAGTGTCATCCGAGCGGGTTTACTTCCAGGAGTTCAGCCAGCAGTGGCAGATCAGTCCGGTACAGTGGCTCAGGCCTGGAGTGAGATCACTTTTCAGGAGGCGGCCAATGTGGGTTGTAGAGTTTAGGTGGTCCTGCCACAGGGAGGCGGCCATAGGTCGGATAAGAGGCCCCGTCATGCAGGCAGATTCAGTGGTACCTCGTCTGGAGGTAGAGGTACTTATGGTAGAGGCCATCCTCCCAGGCCCTTTCAGTCAGCTCTTCATGTCACTCATGGTACTTCAGGTGGTCATTCAGGTCGACAGGGTCAGCCTCAGTTTCCTTAGATGCAGTGTTCGTACAGATGTTATGAGTGTGGTGAGTATGGTCATAATAGGAGGGTTTGCCCGAGGTTGAGGGGTGCTCATCCGCAACAGACGAACTCTTGCCACGCCTGTGGTGACACGAGGCACATTGTCAAATATTGCCCTCGAGTTTATGGCAGCTCTGAGCATTAGAGTTCTCGTGCGATGGTTCAGGCACCAGAGGTTCCTCAGCTTGCCCAGCCAGTTAGAGGCGGTGGCAGAGGTGTTAGAGGTGGAGGTAGAGGTCATAGAGGTGGAGTTCAGGTTGCTAGAGGTAGAGGCCAGCCAGCAGCTAGGCCAGGGGCTGAGTCTTCAGATGCAGACATTACAGGTACCATTCTGATTCGTATTAGAGATGCTTCAGTGCTATTTGACCCTGGGTCTACGTAATCGTATGTGTCGTCCTATTTTGCACCCTACCTAGTTATGCCTAGTGATGCTTTGGGTATTCCTATTTATGTATCTACACCGGTGGGTGATTCTATAGTTGTCGACCGAGTTCACCGTTCCTGTGTGGTAGTGTTTGAGGGTCTTGAGACCCGTGTTGATTTATTGCTCTTAGACATGGTAGATTTTGACGTTATATTAGGGATGGATTGGTTGTCCCCGTATCACGCTATCTTGGATTGTCACGCCAAGACCGTGACCTTGGCTTTGCCATATTTGCCCCGTTTGGAGTGGAGAGGGACCCCAGGTCATACCACCCGCAGATTTATTTCCTATGTGAAGGCTCGACGCATGGTCGAGAAGGGGTGTTTAGCTTATCTGGCGTATGTTCACGATTTCAATGCAGAGGTCCCTTCTATTGATTCTGTTCTTATCATTCGGGAGTTCCCCGAGGTTTTCCCTTCAGACCTGCCGGGTATGCCGCCCGATAGGGATATTAATTTCTATATTGATCTGGCTTCGGGCACTCAGCCTATTTCTATACCACCATATCTTATGGCCCCGCCAGAGTTGAAAGAGTTAAAGGATTAGTTGCAGGATTTGCTGGAGAAGGGTTTCATTAGACCCTCTAATGTTTCTCCTTGGGGTGCACTGGTGTTATTTGTGAAGAAAAAAGATGGTTCGATGAGGATGTGCATTGATTACTGGCAATTGAACAAAGTGACGATAAAGAACTAGTATCCACTATCGAGGATTGACGATTTGTTCAACCAGCTTCAGGGTGAAAAGGTGTTTTCAAAGATAGATTTGAGATCTGGCTACCATCAGCTTAGGATTAGGGCGCCTGATGTCCCTAAGACAGCATTCCGCACTCGGTATGGACATTATGAGTTCCTGGTCATGTCGTTTGGGTTGACCAATGCCCCGGCAGCATTTATGGAGTTGATAAACTGAGTGTTCATGCCTTATTTGGACTTGTTCGTGATAGTCTTTATTTATGATATTCTGGTGTACTCCCACAGCCAGGAAGAGCACGAGCAGCACCTCAGAGTAGTTCTTCAGACTCCGAAGGATAGTCAGTTATATGTTAAGTTCTTAAAGTGCGAGTTCTAGTTGAGTTCGGTTGCATTTCTGGGTCACGTTATATCAGAAGAGGGTATTTAGGTGGACCCGAAGAAGATTGAGGCAGTCAAGAATTGGCCTAGACCAGCATCAGCTACCTAGATTCAGAGTGTCTTGGGGTTAGCAGGCTATTATCATCGGTTCGTGGAGGGATTTTCATCTATTGTAGCCCCGATGACCAGATTGACCCAGAAGGGTGCCCAGTTCAGATGTTCGAATGAGTGTGAGGCGAGCTTTTAGAAGCTCAAGACCGCTCTGACCATGGCACCGGTGTTGGTTTTGCCCACAGGTTCAGGGCCTTATACAGTTTATTGTGATGCTTCCCGTATTGGGCTTGGTGCAGCATTGATGCAGGATGGCAGGGTCATTGCCTATGCTTCGAGGTAGTTGAAGATCCACGAGAAGAATTATCCAATTCATGATCTAGAGTGGGCAGCCATTGTTCATACTTTAAAGATTTGGAGGCATTACCTGTATGGTGTTACGTGTGAGGTGTACACTGATCACAAGAGTCTTCAATACTTGTTCAAGCAAAAGGAATTGAATTTGAGGCAAAGGATATGTTTAGAGTTATTGAAAGATTATGATGTTACTATTTTGTATCACCCAGGGACAGCCAATGTGGTGGCCGATGCATTGAGTAGGAAGTCCGCCAGCATGGGTAGTCTTGCTTATATTCCGGTCAGCCAGAGACCGCTTGCTTTGGATATTCAGGCCTTGGCCAATCGATTTGTGAGGTTGGATATTTTTGAGCCTAGCAGAGTGTTAGCTTGCACGGTCGCTCGTTCCTTATTATTGGAGCGTATCCGTGATCGGTAGTTTGATGATCCCCATTTGTGTGTCCTGAGAGACACGGTGCAGCGTGGAGGTGCCACGAAGGTGACCTTAGATAGCGATGGTTTTTTGAGATTGCATGGGCGAGTTTGTATGCCCAATGTCGATGGGATTCAAGAGTTGATCTTAGCAGAGGCCAGTAGTTCTCGGTATTCTATTCTCCCGGGCGCCGCGAAGATGTATCAGGACTTCCGGCAGCATTATTGGTGGCGTAGGATGAAGAAGGATATTGTTGCATATGTGGCTCGATGTTTAAACTGCCAGCAGGTTAAGTATGAGTATCAGAGGCCTGGTGGTTTGGTTCAGAGGATTGAGCTTTCCGAGTGGAAGTGGGAGAGGATTAACATGAATTTCGTTACCGAACTTCCGTTGACTCGGAAGAATTTCGATGCGATATGGGTTATTGTTGATAGGCTGACCAAGTCAGCACATTTCATTCCTGTGGCAGTCTCCTATTCATTCGACAGGTTAGCTGAGATTTATATCCGGGAGATTGTTCGTCTTCATGGTGTGCCGATATCTATCATTTCGGATCGGGGTACACAGTTTACCTCGCATTTTTGGGGTGCAGTTCAGTGAGAGTTGGGCACACGGGTTGAGTTGAGCACAACATTCATCCTCAGATGGACGGTCAGTCCGAGCGGACTATACAGATTTTGGAGGATATGCTCCGAGCTTATGTTATCGACTTTGGAGGTTCATGGGATCAGTTCTTGCCTTTAACAGAGTACGCCTACAACAACAGCTACCAATCTAGCATTCAGATGGCCCCATATGAGGCGTTGTATGGTAGGCGATGTCGGTCCCCAGTTGGATGGTTCGAGCCGGGAGAGGCTCGGTTATTGGGTACAGATTTAGTTTAGGAGGCCTTAGATAAGGTCAAGATCATTCAGGACAGGCTTCATTCGGCTCAGTCGCGGCAAAAGAGTTATGCAGATCGTAAGGTCCGGGATGTAGCTTTCATGGGAAGAAGGGCAAGCTTAGCCCTAAGTTCAATTGTCCATTTGAGATTCTAGATCGTGTGGGAGAGGTGGCTTATATACTTGCCTTGCCACCTAGCTTATCAGTCGTGCATCCAATGTTTCATGTGTCCATGCTTTGGGGGTATCACGGCGATCCAGCCTACGTGTTAGATTTCAGCACTGTCTAGTTGGACAAGGATCTGTCTTATGATGAGGAGCCGGTAGCTATTCTAGACCTGCAGGTTCGTCAGTTGAGATCCAAAAGTTTTCCTTCAGTGTGTATCCAGTGGAGAGGTCAGCCTCCTGAGGCATCGACCTGGGAGTCCGAGTCTGATATACGGAGTCGTTATCCTCATCTTTTTCCTGACTCAGGTACTTCTTTCTTTTGTCCGTTCGAGGACGAACGGTTATTTTAGAGGTGGAGAATGTGACGACCCAAAGGGTCATCACCTATTTTCTCTCTTTTCCATGCTTCCGAGGCCTTGAAAACTTCACTTCTAGTCACCTCAATTTGCGTGCGCAGTCTGGGCTCGTAGCCGGAAAGCTTAAATATAAATCCTGTGTAAAAATTGATGAATTTTGATATTAATATGATTAATGTTAAATTTGGTCAACATTTTGGGTAAACAGACCCGGACTCGTGATTTGACGGTCCCAGAGGGTCCGTAGAAAAATATGAGACTTGGGCGTATGCCCGGAATCGAATTCCGAGGTCCCAAGCCTGAGAAATGAATTTTTGTGTGAAATTATTTTTTGAAATTAATTAAGGAAAAATGGAAAGGAAATTTGATTAGAAGACTATGGTATCGGGCTCGTATTTTGGTTTCGATGCCCAGTATAAGTCTTATTTGTGATTTAAGCGCTTTCTGTAAAGTTTGGTTGAAAATGGACGTCATTTGACGTGTTTCGGACTTAAAAAGGAAAATTTGTGTTTTATGAAAAGTTGGAAGAAATCATGTGATTTGAGGCTTGATTCTATGTATATGGTGTTATTTTGGCGATTTGATCGCACGAGTAAATCCGTAAGATATTTTTGAGGTTGTGTGCATATTTGGTTTGGAGCCCCGAGGGCTCGAGTGAGTTTTGAGTGGGTCCCGGGAGGTCTTAGACTTAGAAATAGCAGGTGGTTGCAGGTTCAGGATTTGCAGGCCCCAAGCGCACCTGCGGTCGAATTCGCGCGATCCACGCTGGAAGCCGCGCGGCCGCGGTACATCTCCTCGCGGTCCGCGTGGCTAAGTTCAGAGGGGCATGTGGTCCTAGGTCAACCAGCGCGGCCGCATGCCAAATCACTGCGGTCCGCGCTGGGTAGGTTCAGAGAGGTCTTCAGGTCCCTTCGACCAGCGCGGCCGCGTGCCAAAATTGCACGGTCCGCATTGGGTGGGTTCCGAGGGGGACCATTTCCAGTTCCTCGGCATGGCCACGTCGCACTTTTGCGCGGTCCGCGCTGAGCCTCTAGTAGGGTATAAAAGGCCGGGGTTTCAGTCATTTTTTTCAATTTTTTTCAAAACCCAAAACACATGAGGCGATTTTCCAAACGATTCTTCTTCTTCAAAATGAGGCGTAAGTGATTTCTAACTTATTTTCTTTACTCCTTAACATCTTTAAACAAAATTTCAAACTTTAAAACAAAGATTTCAATGGGAAATTTGTAAATTTTGGGTAGAACCTAGGTTTTCTTAAAATTGGGGAATTGAACCTCAAATTGAGGTCCGATTTCAAAATAAATCATAGATATGAACTCGTGGGGGAATGTGGAATCGGGTTTTGCTTCGAACCTCGGGTTTTGACCATGTGGGCCCGGGGGCATTTTGGAATTTTTTTAGTAAAACTTTGGGAAAATCATTTTCATGCATTCAAATTTATTCAATTAACATTTGTTGATACATTCAAGTAATTTGTGACTAGATTCGAGTGATTTGATAGTGAATTCGAGGGGTAAAGCTATACTAGAGGCTTGAGTTGAGTTTTGAGCATTCGAGGTAAGTGTTTGGTCTAACTTTGGCTTGAGGGGATAGGAGTAGAGTCTTATTTGCAAATTGCTATTTGTCGAGTACGGTGTATAGGCATGGTGATGAGTATCTATACACTGGTGTCTAGCATGACCGTGTGTCCTTATATTGAGATTATCCTTAATTGTTGTGACTCTTCCATGCTTATCTGACGATTTCTATATACTGTAAAGATCATGACACAGAGATTATGATTACTAAACTCTGTGGAGCAATGACTCGAGTTGTGTTACAGATTGAGAAGTTATATGATATGAAATGACTCTTTGGACTGATGGCTCGAATGTTAAAGTGAATTATAAGTGAGAAGTGTAAGAAAGAGAAAGAGTTGGTGGTTATTTCCTTGCCGGGATTTAGCTGTATTGTTATATTCCCTTGCCGAGATTGCTGTCACTAGTTGTTACCCCCCCTCTCTTACCCCTTACTTGCGATTGTTGGTTGGGTGAGGTTTTGTATTTATATATGGATCGGGTTGCACGCCGCAACAGTGATAATCATGGATCGGGTTGCATGCCCCAACCACACTATATATTTATGGATCGGGTTGCACGCCCCAACAACATTATATAATTATGGATCAGGTTGTATGCCGCAGTAGTGATAATCCTGGATCGAGTTGCACGCCGCAACAACANAGTTGTTTCCCCCCCCCCCACCCCTTACTTGCAATTGTTGGTTGGCTGAGGTTTTGTAGTTACATATGGATCGGGTTGCACGCCGCAACAGTGATAATCGTAGATCGAGTTGCACGCCGCAACAACACTATATATTTATGGATCGGGTTGTACGCCGCAACAACACTGTATAATTATGGATCGGGTTGCATGCCGCAATAGTGATAATCATGGATTGGGTTGCATGCCGCAACAACGCTATATATTTATGGATCGGGTTGCCCGCCGCAACAGTGATAATTGAGGATCGGGTTGCACGTTGCAACAGTATTGTTATATGATCGGATCGGGTTGCGCGCCACAACAAATTATAGCTTAAGTGTGTTATTCCGGATTGAAGTTTCTATTGGCTGTTCTATCCTTAAGTTTAGACTTCTTGTTTTAACTGTTGCCTCCCTACAGCATGTTTCCCCCTCTTTTTATAAAACTGCTTATTTCTTGTTTATCTTTTCGCAATATATTTCATAACTGCACAGGTTTATCTAGTAGTCTGGTCTAGCCTCGTCACTACTTCGTCGAGGTTAGGCCAGGCACTTACTAGCACATGGGGTCGGTTGTGCTGATGCTACACTCTGTGCATCTTTTTGCACAGATCACACCGTCAGAGCAGCAACTTTTGGACAGCAGTAGAGGATTCGAAAGTTGACTTCGGTGCAGAGACTCCGAGGTAGCCTTGCTGACGTCCGCAGGCCCAGAATCTCTCTATCTCTATTTTAGTTTATTATCTTTGTACCGAAACAAACAGTTTTATTCTTCATTCGAACCTTGTATTTAGTATTCTCTAGACGTTCGTGAGTATTGTGACACCAGTCTTGGGTAGAGGATTTTGTTAAAACTTCCGCATTTCTTTCAGTTAATTATATTTGAGACTTCCTCTTTATTATTAAATGCTTCATTATTTCTAATATTGTCGATGTTCGTTAAAACAGGAAATTGATAATTGGCTTGCCTAGCTCCTATTAGTAGGCACCGTCACGACTCCCGAGGGTGGAAAATCCGGGTCGTGACAGAAGGTCTTGCCGAAGGTTTGGCCCATGAAGGGTGTTATGTGGTTTGGGAAGAAAGGGAAGTTGAGTCCGCGGTTTATTGGACCTTTTGAGGTACTTAGGAGGATTGGGTAGGTGGATTATGAGCTTGCCTTCCCACCCAATTTGTCGGGCGTGCATCCGGTATTTCATGTATCTATGCTCCGGAAGTATGTTGGGGACCCGTCTCATGTACTGGATTTCAGCACTGTTCAGTTGGATGATAATTTGACCTATGATGTGGAGCCAGTGGCTATTTTGGGTCGTCATGTTCGAAAGTTGAGATCAAGGAATATAGCTTTGGTAAAGGTGCAGTAGAGAGGTCGGCCCGTGGAGGAGGCTACTTGGGAGACCAAGCTGGAGATGCGAAGCAGATATCCTCACCTGTTTGAGGCTCCAGGTATGTTTCTTGACCCGCTTGAGGACGAGCGTTTGTTTTAGTTGGGGAGGATGTGACAAGCCGGCCCGTCGTCACGTGAGTTACCGCCCTGTTTTCCCCATTTTCTACTTCCTTATGTTTCATTATAGGTGTCTTGGGTGAATGAGTCGATTTGGATTGGTTTTAGATGGAAATGAAACACTTAGTCTCTTAAAGGAAGGCTTATTTTGGAAAACTCAACCGGATGTTGACTATTGAGTTAGAGGTTCAGATGTGATTTCCTGTGATTCGGTTAGCTTTGGGGGATGATTTGTGACTTAGGAGTGTGATTGGAATTGATTTTGGAGGTCCGGTGTAGAATTAGGCTTGAATTGGCGAAGTTAGTATTTTGGCGAATTTCGGTTGATAGGTGAGATATTGATCCGAGGGTTGGAATGGAATTTTGAGAATTGTTGTAGATTTGTTAGGTGATTTTAGATGTGTGTGAAAAAGTTCAGGTCATTCGGAGGTGGTTTGAACGGATTTTTGATCAATGCGTATTTCGGAAGTTTTTGAGAAACTTAGGCTTGAATTCAGTGAGAATTGATGATTTTAGCGTTGTTAGATGTGTCTTGATGATTGGAACAAGTTTGAAGGATATTTTAGGGTGTGTTGGTACTTTGGTTGAGGTCCAGGGGGCCTCGGGTGAGCTTCGGATGGTCAAACAGACCAATTCTAGCTTGTAAAAGTTGCAGATTTTCCAGCTAAAGTGTTGCAGGTATTTGCCCATCGCGTTTGCGTGAAGTGAGTCGCGAACGCGTAGAAGGAATTTGAGGGCCAGGATTTTTTACCTTCACGTTCGCGTCTAAGGCCTCGCGATCGCGTAAGGTAAGGTGATCAAGCATCGCATTCGCGTAAGGGTACTCGCGTTCGCGCATAAGGACTGGGGTTCAGAGGAGAAATGTTCTTCGCGTTCACAGTATAGCTACGCGTTTGCGTAGGCTTAGGGGTTCAGACCTTCGCGTTCGTGTGGGTGTAACCGGTGTTCGCGAAGGGTATTTTTGGAAGTAGCGGATTTTGTTCATCACGAACGCGAGAGGTCCCTCGCGTTCGCATAGAAGAAAATAAGTCTGGGTAGAAGGGTTTTATTAAACATTTCATCCACGAACCAAGTCTTATTTCCACCCTTTTTGAACAACCTTAGGAGCTTTTGGACGGAAATTGAAGGTTATTTCGACTGGGTGTGATTGGAGGTGAGTTCTATGACCTAAATACATGATTTAATGGTAGAATTGATATAGAAATTTGTGAAAATTCATCAAAGGGGGTAAAACTAGGGCTTGGAAATTTGGTATTTCAAAGTAGAATTTGAGGGGCCAAATGGACTCTGATTTTGGTAATCTTGATATGTATAGACTCGTGGTGAGATAAGGAATCCGGTGATGGTAATTTTCTAATTTTTTGAGAAGTGGACCCGAGGCTCGGGTTTTGAAAATTTCGTGATTTTCAATAGTTTCCAAGTCTTTTCGATTGGGTTATGTTCCCTTAGCCTATTATGACGTATTCGTTGTGATTTTAACAAGATTCGACGCGCGAGGAGGTCGATTTGCGAGGCAAGGTCATAGCGAGCTAGGATTTTGGCCGGCTTGAGGTGAGTAATGATAGTAAATGATATCCTGAGGGTTTGAAACCCCAGATTTGCACAACGTAGTGCTAGATTGAGGTGAAATACGCGCTTAATGGCGAGCACGGGGTTGTTTACTACTAGGGATCGTGACTTGGTCTGTCCCGTTTGATATTTTACCGCGTATTTGACTAAGTTGATTTGATTATCATCGTGATTGGGCCTTATTGCCACGTTTTGGGCTTAATGCCGATTATTTGAATACTTCGGGGATTGTTATCACTATTTTGACACGTTATTTGAAATCAGTCCTAATGATTACACTATTTTGCAAACTCAGCCATTTTAATTGAATTTTAAGGTTTACTGATATTTCACTGTTGTCTGGGTTGAAAACTATTATTTTATTGATGCCCGAAGGGCTTATGATATTTTCTGGACTGAGTGAGGCTTTCAAGCCTTGAGCGTGATGTGAGGAGGCTTTCAGGCCTCGAGTGTATTGCAAGGAGGCTTTCAGGCCTCGAGTGATATGTGAGGAGGCTTTTAGGCCTCGAGTGTGATGTGAGAAGGCTTTCAGGCCTTGTTTTATATGCCACGAGGTGGCTTGATATTGCGCTTGGGCCGTAATGGGCCCCTCCCGGAGTCTGTACACCCCCAGTGAGCGCGGGTACCCATGTGATATGATACTAGCCCGAGGGGCTGATACTGTTCTGAGTGACTGATGCTGAGCCCGAGGGGCTGATACTGTTCTGAGCGATTAATGCTGGGCCCGAGGGGCAGATTTCTACTCACTATTTACTTGTCGTTTTACCTAATTTATTTAAAAAGGAGATTTCACTTGATTCTGTAATGTTCTACTGTTTTACTTCTTTTGCTGCCTGATATAGAATTGCTTTGTGCAGTTATGTGATTTCTTATCTTCGGTTATTATTTATTATTATTACTCACTGGGTCGGAGTACTCACATTACTCTCTGCACCATGCGTGAAGATTCAGGATTAGCAGAGTCCGCACCTAAGCACTGACATCTTTCCCAGATCAGGCAGCGAGATCGGAGCTTCAAGGTAGCTGTTGATGTCTGCAGCCCCTTGACTCCCCTATTTTATGCTATTTCAGTTATTCCAGACTTTTGAATCAAACATTCTATTTTGTAGACTTATAGAAATTCTGTAGTAGCTCATGACTTGTGACACCCCGGTTTGGGCTGTGTCGGGATGGTTTTCCCTCGTTATTATTGCTATTACCGCACTCTTTGCTATATTACGCATGTGTTAGGACTATTAATGTTAATTGAATGCATTTAAAGGAGGTGTTGTGTTGTTCTGGCTGGCCTTGTCTTCACGAGAGGCGCCATCACGATCGGGTTTGGGAGTTGGGTCGTAACACCTCCCTCATCACTTCCAAGTCAATAAAATACATCTCCCAGTACTAACATACTCATCACGTGGCTATCCAGCCGTCACTTCCACTAATAGGGACAATACCGAATGTATAAGTTCAAAAACACTTGTTCACACAATTAGCACCACGGTGCTCAAGCCATAGGCAAAGATACGGCCTCAAGTCCTTCAAACTAGCCCAACATAAACTCACACAGATTACATCTCGCCCCTCGATCGGGGAATCACAAGCCATAAAGGCATATCTGATACTGAGCACTCATGCGCACATACGAACGCGTGGGAGGAATTTCAAGTGTTACTTTTCAAGCTGAATCAAGGACGAACGATGAGAATTCAAGAATGTGAAGTTTTCCTAAAGGTTCTGCAGCCTCTCGAGGATAAATTCAGACGTCTCCGTACCGATCCACGATACTCTACTAAACCTGCTCATGACTCGTGAGACCTATGTAACTTAGGCTCTGATACCAACTTGTCACAACCCAAAATCCGCACTGGTCGTGATGGCGCCTCTCGTGAAGACGAGGCCAGCCAACTAACCCAACTTGTCTTTTCAAAAAATAGTTAAACATGAATAACCAGCTTAAATATGACTTTAAAATATTAATTAGCGGAAATACAACCCAACACAGCCCTAATCAGGGTGTCACAAGTCACTAGAATCTATTAGAGTGTAAGTACAACCACAAATTCTAAAAGTACACGAATCAAGAAAAATGAACAAAAGGACAAAACGATGTTGCGAATGCTGGCAGTCACCTCATTAAACTCCTATATATCTGACTTTGATCAGCCAAACCCGCTACCGGGTGAATAAATACCTGCATCTATAGTGCAAGGAGTAAAGTGAGTACTCCAACTTAGTGAGTAATAAAAGTAAATAACAACAGAGCGGTAAGAAATCACGTATGCCAAATCATTATGCTGTATAGAAGCAGTGTAAACCCTTTTTAGAAAACAGTAAAGCTATGAAATCTTTATAGAAACATCTTAGCTCAGTTTAAACCTCTTTTGCAAATGACTTTTTTAGCGGTTACGCAAATGAATTCAAAACAAATAGTACATATAAGCACAGAATTTCTCCATTCAGGCACAACACTCAGTTATCAGATAATGCCAGAATACCAGGTAAATATTGCAAGAAGTAGCACAAACAACAGATAATGGCAGACAAATGAAATAAGGTAAACACATCAAACAGTACCAATATCGCTGCGATGTGCAGCCCGATCCACATGTTGTTGCGGTGTGAAGCCCGATCCATTTATCATCGACGGCGCTCACTGGGGGTGTGCAGACTCCGCGAGGGGCCCCTTACAGCCCAAGTGCAATATCAAGACATCTCGTGGCATCAAGTCTAGGCCCTTGGCCTCATATCAGTATTAGTATAACACTGTTGTGGCATGCAGCCCGATCCAAAAGTATCCTCACAACTCTGGCCCTCGGCCTCACTTAGTCAAAAATCACATAAGCCCCTCGGGCAAGAGTAAAACATGATGCTCAGCCCAAAAATAGTATTGGAAATATCATTTCAAGTGTTAAATCACAATAAACTTGGCTGAGTTTTGAAAATAGTGGAAAATACATGACTGAGTTCAAGTATAACATCAAAACAGTGAGGAAATATAAACAACTGGGGTTGGTACACAACTAGCATTGTTCACACATCACATGTAGATTGGTAGATTTCTCATAGTTGGTGCTGCCGCGCATGCAGACATTTTTATGGTAAGCGATTATGATCCAAATACTCGGCACAATGATCTATTAGATCGTGTCCTTAGGCATCGTGATGCAATCATATCCCATCTCAACTGGGCATGTATATTTCTAGGCTTTCACAGTTTTGGTTTGTACATTCATAATAATACCCTGAGCGCTTTAGGCATCCTCAAGATATGTTTTCAGATACTGTTATACAATTACAACCCATTTTTTCTCAATGGATACAAAACACCCATGCTTTAGCACCTGGTGCAATGGCTCCTGGTGCAACAGTAAGTACCAGTTTAACTTTGGGGGGGGGCTGATTTAGGGCAGTGGGTAGGGGGTTCAAATTATTGGCACTAAGCCCAAATATGGCAATCAGCACATATCATGATAATAACAAATAAGTTTCAGTCAAATATACGGTAAAATCATCCATCGGGACAGATCAAGTCACAATCCCCAGCAGTAAAACACCCCACGCTCATCATTCAGCACGTGTCTCCCCTCAATATAGCACTACGATGTGCAATTCGGGGTTTCAAACCTTCAGGATATCATTTACAATCATTACTCACCTCAAGCCGGCCAAACTCTAGCTCGCTATGCCCTTGCTCTCAAATCGGCCTCCTCGCGCGTCGAATCTGATCAAAACCACAACGAATACGTCACAATATGCTAAGGAAACAATACCCAATCGAAAACAATTGAAAAATATCAAGAATCTCGAAATTAGCAAAACTTGAGCCCCGTATCCACTTCTCAAATCTCAAAAATTTTCGCATCAACGGGTTCCTTATATCGCCACGAGTCCATACATACCAAGAACTCTCAAATCTGAGCTCAAATGACCCATCAAATCTCCAATTTAAAATTCAAAAACCCAAGCCCTATTTTCTTCCCATTTTAGTTAAATCTCAAGAATCTCAAGGTTAATTTCACAATATAATCGTGTTTTTAGTTCATAGAACTTACCTCCAATTAATCCTCTTCGAATCCCTCATCAATTTCTCCCAAATAGCTCTCAAGGTGCTCAAAAATGGCGGAAAATGACTTAGGTTCGCGGAACAAAATGTTTCATAGCTTCTGCCCAGTTCCAGGTTTTTCTTCTGTGCGATCGCGGCCCCAGGCTCGCGATTGTGATGCACAAATTTCCAAGGCCTCCAAAATGTTCTATGTGAACGCGACAAAAAGGATGCGAACGCGATGCTTAAAAATCACTGGACTCCAACTCTTCTACGCGAACGCAGTCTATACCATGCAAACACGAAGCATCATCAACCAACCTTCCGCGAACGCAAACCCTCTGATGCGAATGCGAAGGGAAATTTTCCTACCCCCAAATTTCCTTCTACGCGATCGCGGCTCAACCCACGCGGTCACGACGACTTAAAACCTGCAACACCTAGAATGAAAAATCTGCAATTTTTCCAACATCAAAACAAGCCCGATAGACCATTCGAAACTCACCCTAGGCCCCCAGGACCTCAACCAAAAGCATCAACACATCCTAAAACAACATTCAAACTTGCTCCAAACATGAAAACACCTCAAACAACACCAAAACCATCAAATTCAAGCCTAAGTTCTTCAAAAACTTCCAAAACACGCATTCGATCAAAAACCCAACCAAAACACCTCCGAATGACCTAAAATTTTGCACACACATCCTAAATCACATGACAAAGCTACAACAACTCTCGGAATTCCATTCTGGCCCTCGGATCAAAATCTCACCTACCAACCGGAATTCGCCAAAACATTAACTTCGTCAATTCAAGCCTAATTCTACATCGGACCTCCAAAACCACTTCTGATCACACTCCTAAGTCAAAAAGCATCCCCCGAAGCTAACCGAATCACCAGAAATCACATCTGAGCCCTCTAACTCATAAGTCAACATCCGGTTGACTTTTCCAAACTAAGCCTTCCTTAAAGAGACTAAGTATCTCATTTCCTACTGAAACCACTCCAAACCAACTCGATCACACAAGACACTAATAGTGAAGCATAAAGAAGCAGAAAATAGGGAAAATGGAGCGGTGACTCATGACACGACGGGTCGGGTCGTCACATATACTATGCACTAAGTATAAGTGTATTAGATAATATTATATCGAATATAGAATATATATATATATATATATATATATATATATATATATGTATATACATACACATACACTTACGCTAGATTATATATAATATATACTTACGCTACATTATGAACTATAAGTGTATTAGGTAATATTATATCGAATATAGCTTATATATATAATATACACACTTACGCTGTACTATGCACTAAGTATAAATGTATTAGGTAATATTATAT
>MU752680.1:37598-48661 GCA_026770625.1 Nicotiana glauca | reverse complement strand
ATATATATATATATATATATACACTTACGCTATACTATGCACTAAGTATAAGTGTATTAGGTAATATTATATCGAATATAGTATATATATATATATATATATACTTACGCTATACTATGCACTAAGTATAAGTGTATTAGGAGTTTTTCCAATTAAAGGACAATCGAAACGGGATTCGTTTATTAAGAGATTCAGAGTCGCCACTTGGGAGATTTATGGTGTCCCAAGTCACCGATTTAGAATCCCGAATCAAGGAAATTATTGACTCTATTAAACAGTCTGCGCACCAGAAATCCGAGTAAGGAATTATGTTAACCCGGGAGAAGGTATTAGGCATTCCCGGGTTCCGTGGTTCTAGCATGGTTGCTCAATTGTCATATTCGGCTTAAATTATCTGATTTTAAATAATTATGAACCTATGTGCAAATTTTAACTTTTAACCGCTTTTATTCATTTTTAGAGAAAATTGCAACGTTATTAAAATATGTCTCGAACCACGTCATATAAATGCACCCGTGGTTTTTAACATATTTTAACATCGTTGAGATTTGGATTTGGGTCACATAAATGTGCACCCGAGTTTAGGAAAGTAAATTATTAAAATAGCGCGCCTAAAGCAACTACACGCTTTCAAGTTAATGGCCAGGTTTGCGAGAGCCATGGAAAGTTCAACTAATGGCACACCTCGATTTCTAAAGAGTTAAAACTAATTAAGTGAGGGCCATGAGTGAAACGTTCTTTTATCTACAAACTTTCTGGAAGTAAAACTTCTCCTTTACAAACTTCACGCTTTCCACTCTATCCTTCAATCAGAGAAATTTTCTTCATTGCCTTTTGAGAATTAGGATCTATTCTTGCGGTAAATGTAATTATCTAAGATTCAAAAAAATAGAATATATGCATGTGATCTTCAGACAACCAGACATTTAAAAGGAAGTTAGAAAACTACCAATATCAAAGAGGTGCAAGGTATTATTCCACAAAATCCTAAACAAGGAAGTTAGAAAAACTACCAATATCAAAGAGGTGCAAGGTTTTATTCCACAAAATCCTAAACCTTCTATTAGTAACTGGATGCATCAATAAAATAATGAAATTCTGGATATGCCTATTTTAAAATGGCACATGTGTAAATCCTAAATCAGACATGATTTCTATTTACCCACCATGTGCACATGGAATTAAAATTATATATACATAAATCAAAGACCAGAACGTCTAAGCAAGTTTTACGATTTTGAACCTAAACTGACTTGTAAAAATAATACTAGTATCTAAACGTCCCAAGTTAACAAATCAACACCCATCAGTAGCTCGTGAAATTCAAACTCATTCTAAAATAGCAATACAACAGCTACAACCATAAACATCAGATCCAAAATGAAACGACGTAAAATTCAAACTCATCCTAAAATAGCAGTGCAACAGCTACAACCACAAACATCATATCCAAAACGAAATGAAGGAGATTAGAAGTAAACTGAAATTAGCTTTCCGATTAATTGAAATGCAGCAATTACACGGACTAAAACGAAGCGACGATTACAATCAGAAATCGATACCGCTTCAAACGAAGTCAGTGAAAATCGAACCGAAAAACCAACGGACAGCACCTTGACGCCTCCGGCAACCTCGAATCTGCCCGAAAATCAAAATTGAGCCTCAAACCATGCTCATTTGTTTTTTAGAAATATCATAATTGAAAGATGAAATCTGAAACTTGAATCTCTTTGAGAAACTTCAACTGAAACCAAACGATCAATGACGCCTCGAGCAAAATTCGAACCAACAGATGGTGAGGCAGAAAATCGGAGCTCGTTTGGACATACGCGAGCTGGGAGTTCAGGGGCTGGGGTCGTTTGTGGTAGAGAAGATGAAACTATAGGGAGATAGGCATGAAGGAGACGATGACAGGGGAGTTCAGGATCTCTTGAATTGCGACGCTACTGTTCTCCTTTTATTTTAGTCTTTTTCTCCCTTTTTTTCCTTTTTTTTTGTAGTCTTTTTTTTTTCTTTTTCACTGCTTTTCTCTTGTTTCTCAACTTACTTTCCCCGTTTGGGCTGGCGAGTTTTATCATTGATTCCGAAAGAGGGGTACGAAAGAAAATAAATGAGGCTCGAAAGGGGTAGAAACAAATAAAGTGTTTGGATAGCATAATAAAATGCCTTCGTCATTCCAATCTCCAAAACATGCCAAGTACAAACTACACAATTAAACAAGCTGAGGAAAACATACGTAGCATATTTTGATTGCACCAGAATTAGTAACCATATTCACATATTTGCCTTCTACATTTGTCAATTACCCAGCGCCATTGGACAACAAACACGGTACCATGAATGGCCACTGTAAACTTTGGGAAAACTTGCCTTTGGCTTCAAACCGAAACGGCATGATGCATTTCAATAGTATTTCTTTATGTTCTATTTGCCCCCAGTTTCACACAATTTGGGCTTGAAGTGATCTCAAAATTCTTTTACTTATTTCACTCAAATATCCTTACATCTTCAGCATTGTTTCATTGTTTCATTTATTAAATTGAATTTTACAACTAAGCTGAGAATTATGCGTGCATGTCATGTCACTAGAACCAGCATGAAAAGTACTGTAAAAGGAGAGGAGAACTAAACAAAATGACTAGAAATGGCAGGAAACAGAGAATTGCATTAGACTGACGGAATTGAAAGGGTTTAAACAAAACAAGCAAACTAGACTAGGGTTACAACCCTTGAACAAACCTAGACAGCACTAAACAAGCTATTACGACTAGACAAACAAGGCAAAGTGAAAGGATAGAAGGATTTGAGTCACAAAACAATATCCGGATTACAACCCTAAAATAACCCGGACAACAGAAATGACAACAAAATAAACCACCAAAACTCCATTCTAGGTGACCAAGAGATGGAGCATCTCCCCAATTACCACGCACGGCATCTTTAGCCACTGAGTTTCACATCAATATTGCTGGAACCATCACAAGTCATCATCACGTTGTTCTTAGAAAATTGCTTTTGGGTTCCTTTTGCCGGCTCGTTCTCATGATCAACCTCTGATATGCATCTGGTCCTCCAGGGATCTCAGAAGAGTTCTCATATTCCTTTTCAAAATAAATCATACCCACCATATGCGTCTCATTATGCACAGGAGATGGACTTTGGCTAGTGTTTGATGCATCTGGACTTTGCATGACAATGTCGCCTGCATCAATAAGCTTCTGAATCACATTCTTCAGATTCCAACATTTCTCTATGTTGTGCCCCAGGGCACCTAAACAGTATGCGCACCTTTGAGAAGGATCAAACTTCTTTGGAAGAGGGTTGGTGTTTTTATCTTAATCGACCTCAACATATCCAATGTCCTTAACCTCTGGAACAGACTGGCATATGATTCTCCCAATGGAGTGAAGGTTTTCTCTTTCGTAACCTCTCATTCTTAAATGCTGGATTGGGCTGAAAACCTGATCCGGGGTGTTTTTGGTAAGCTCGCGGGGGTAGATGGGCATTTTATGGAGCTGGGTACTGGGAATGTGATGTGCGACTCTGGGATTTCTGTAGAGAGAGGTAACGTCGGATAGGGTCATCTAGTGCACGAGGATAACCACGGGGACGACGTTGAGGCTGGAAGTGTCGATCAGGAAAACCTATCGGATTGTCTTTTCTGTTCCTCTTTCTTCCAACCAAACTTACTGGGATGTTCTGAATAGCTTCCGAATAGCTTCCGAATAGCTCACAATTTTTCCTGACTTGATCCCTTCTTCTACTAGCTCCCCCATTTTTAACACATCATTGAAAGGCTTTCCCAAGGCCGGGATCAAATGGCTGAAGTAGGTGGGTCCCTGGGCCTGTAGAAAAAGCTCGACCATTTATTCTTCGCTAATCGGGGGACTGACCCGAGCAGCTTGCTCCCTCCATCTGAGCCCAAACTCATTAAAGCTTTCCTCCAGCTTCTTTTCCATCTTAGAGAGTGAGGAGCGGTATGGGATAACACTTGACTTGCATTAAAAGTATCATACAAAGTCTTGAGCCATGTCACCCAATGTAAGCCATTTATCGACATTTTGACGACCATGCCAGTCCAAAGCTGCTCCAGTTAGGCTTTCACTGAAATATGCCATCATCAAGTCATCTTTCTCTCCAACAATCCTCATTTTATTGCAATAGACCCTAAGGTGGGCTACCGGATTTTCACGCCCATCATACAAGTTAAATTTTGGCACTTTGAATCCTGCGGGCAGGCGGATGTCACGGGACACAATCAGTTCTTTGCAAGTCATGCTACCCTGTCCTCCCATCCTTCGCTTGTCCTTTAAGGACTGTTCTACGCTTTTCAGCTTCCTGGGTACCCCATCTCGCCTTTCTCTTCCTGTAACCTTTGCATTTCTAGCATGAAGCTCATCCCGGTAGCTCTTCTTGTAGGAATTAGGGACCTTGTGGGCAACCTCTGAGGGGTGATATTGGGCATTACGAGCTTTGAGTGGGTATTCATTGTTGGGAGTAATGGATATGACAGGAGGGAAATGTTGGGGAGAGGTGACTGGAAGATGAGTAATGGAGCTACTAAGCAAGTTGGGAAAATTGTGATAAGCGGGTGTATCTGGAGAATATGGAGGATCATTTGGCATTGTGTTGGGGGTTTGGGTAAGGGCAGCATCCGGAAAAATTGGCGGTGGCGGGGGTGGTGCCTTCCCAGTCATCCAGGCTTGATACATGTCTACCATGTGTTGTCTTAACATCCGCACCTCTTAAACCAACCCATTATCCCGTTCATCCAACTGCTGTTGGGCACCGTTTTCAACCAACTCAGTTTTATTGTTGTTTGCCATTGCCTTTTGTCCTTGTGTTGTAAAGAAGAGTTACCACTTTGAAACCACAAATCAACTACCTCTCTAGAATGACATGACAAAATGAAACCATCACGTTAGCGTTAGGGCATTTAACATATTGGTACCTGCACATTTGGGGAGTGAATGCACCTAGGCAGTTAACAGTTCCTATTATGCTTTTGATCGGTCGCATGCGTCATCCCGGCCTTTTCCTTATTTCCAATTGCAAACTTTCTCTTATTTTGTGCTTGTTCTCTATTTTGCTTTCTTGTTTTTTCCGCTCTTTTTCTTTTCTTTTTTCCTTGTTGTTGTATTTCCTCTCTTTTATTTCCTTTTGTTTTTTTTGGTTATGGTCGAATCCTATGGATATTGCCTACGTATCATGACCCCGCATGAATCAGACCAAGCGTAGTTCTTGCAAATTAAATGCAAAAATAAAGAGATAATTTTTAGGATTTTTTTTTCAAATTTTCATGAATAAACGTCGATTACAAGAGATACTAGACTATTTGTTTTTCTTAAAGGGAAAAATTACAAAACAGACTTAAAAACGAAGTACAGACTCGATGGCTAGGAATTCATCAAAGCTTCGAATCCTGGGGACCGCGGGGCATCACTCGGCATCGCCACGGGCCTGCACAAGACTGAGAAGGTTTCAATGTCAATTGTAGGCTATTTAAAGAATGCTGGCTACTTAATGACTCATTTTGACTTAAAAAGCAAAGTGGCTATTTTTCAAAAAATTTATTTAAGAAAACAAAGACTCGGTTTCACAAATACGGCCTTTCAGCACTTCCGAAAGGGAGATTTTAAGGTTGTGCCCGCAAACTGTTTTAAAATGACTCAGGGTGGCTGTTCTTGTAAAAACAGCCTTCTGGCGCCCTTTGGGGGACATTCGGCTAATTTTAAACAAGAAGGGCGTCATCCAACTTATTTGTCAAAAATTAAAATTTGATATTTTTTGGCTATTTCAGAAAAGGGGTGGTTGGACCCAATGAGGGTTGCCTACGTATCCCACACCCGGTGACAATCAAACCACCGTACTTCGGGTAAATAAAACTAACTATCTTCGAAAACAAGACTCTTTTTCGTTGACAAATACACTATTTCGGAAAACAATACTCTTTTTATATTTTCTTTTTCAACAAACTATTTAAAAATAAAACTCTTTGGTTTTTCTTTTTCCTTTTCTTGACCAATAAAACAAACCATTTTTTTAAGAACAAATTTTCCTTTTCCCCTTTTCTTCTTTTTTCATTTTCCTCAAAAATTCGGCAGAGTTTCGACTCTATTTTGACATTGGTTGTTTTTCTAAAACAGGTAATTAACTCTCTACACTGCTATTTCTCTCTTTTTTTCAATTTTTCCAAATACTCCCAAGCCAGTCAGCATGCAAGTCCGAGACAAATAAATGCACACGCAACACATAAGATGCATCAGGACGGTCTTTTTCATTTCAGGTCACCTGTCATAGATGGACCCAACTCCTGTGTTGAATCCCCTACGGCAAATGCATGTGATGAAAACAAGTGCTCCTAATAGGGATCCGGCATGAAGTCAAGTTATTCTAGGTTCAAAACCTGGGTATGTATTCTAGACTGTGTACCCGAGCGGACAACCCGAGTCGAGGAGGGGGCTACGTACCGGGAACCAAAAGGCCATCCGGCTTAGTAACTTGTCCGAGCCTCTTTCTTATTTCAGGACACTAACAGAATAGGGAGTCTCAACCAGTAAGAACATCCCCGGAGGTGAGAAGAGAAGGGTTTCAGCACAATTTATATACAGTTCAGATAATATCAAAGCGGTAAAGCATTTAGCACATTTAGCATGAAACATGTAGGAAAATCAAATAAAGCCAAACATAACAATTATTCTAAGCTTGAATTCTTAAACCCTGAACCGAAGTTCTGGGTTTGTATCCCCAGCAGAGTCGCCAGAGCTGTCACACCTCCTTTTTCACTATACCCGCAAGGGCATAATAACGGGGGTTATTTCCAACTTGAAGTGACAATCGAAACGAGATTTATTTAAAAGATTCAAAGTCACCACTTGGGATATTAATGGTGTCCCAAGTCCCCGGTTGAATCCCGAATCGAGGAAATTATTGACTCTGTTTAACAGTCCACGATCCAGAAATCCGAGTAAGGAATTTTGTTAACCCGGGAGAAGGTATTAGACATTCTCGGGTTCCGTGGTTCTAGCACAATCGCTCAACTGTCATATTTGGCTTTTTTATTTGATTTTAGTACATGTTTTGACCTATGTGCTTTTAACTTTGAACCGCTTTTATTATTATTATTTTAAGAGAATTGCAACGTCGTGAAAACATGTCTCGAATCGTGTCACATAAATGCACCCATGATTTTTGACATATTTTGACTTCGTTGAGATTTGGATTTGGGTCACATAAATGGGCACCCATATTTAGGAAGGTAAAATTATTTAAGTAACGGACCTAAAGCAACTAACGTGTTGTTATCTTTGGGGAAAGCCGTGAAATTCGCTAAACGACCCGTCCCGAATTCTAAGGATTTTAATGGGAACATTTAAAAGGGGCCCCGTAATTTATGCATTTTATTTGGCGGGGCTTACCTCATTTATTATTTAAAGCCAGTCCTAAAGAAAACTACAATTCTCTATTTATTTTGTCTCTAATAATAAAAGAAAAAGTTCTAATTAATTAATGTTGTTTAAGATCTACTATATTTTTTTTAGAAAAGAGCCTTGTAATCAGCCCAATAACAAGAAATTATCTATGGCCGGGGCTTGAAAGCAGGCCCACATCCGCGTCTTGTAAACTTAGAGTCTTAGGACTGAGGTTTATGCTTTGTTACAACTGGGCTGCCGCTTGGCCCAGTTCCTCTCACAACGCAGCGGAAAACCACAGACTCACACAGCAAAATCAAAGCCAAAATATGAATAGAAGAGACAATAAGATTAAGCTAACACCAACGAATTAAGATGCCATATGAGACTGAGGACTTAATTGCTTTTCCAAATTTTAACCACAAATTGTATCACGTCTGAATTCTAAACTCATCTTTAGTTTTGAACAACTAACAAGCGAGACAAACCTACACACAAAGGATTGGATTAAACTAAATACTCACGAATAACCTAAAATGTATAAACTAGCAATTTGATTACCTACTTTGACTACTTATAATTTTCATGTTCACTAACATATTCATTTTCCAAACAACTTTATTACTGATTAAACACATAGTAACGAGTGGGAATTCATCTCATGACTGACTATTATCTCAATTCCTTACACAAGTCAAATGAACTTGATAGGCCTACACATTTATTCATATACTAATACTAATAAACTGAAATGCTGATATCTAACACAAACAGTCCCATTACAGTTCAATTATTACAAATTGTAAAGTGTTCTAATCCTCTATTACTACTGGATATCTAATATGTAAATCGACATAACTATAAAGAGGCTGACATCAAATTAACACAAGCCAAATTTCATTTCCCCAATAAACCACTACACATTGACTGTTTCAGTCCTTCAAATATCAATTTGGAGATGGAAAAATACCTGGAAATAGAATAGAAATGGAAGAGAAGAGGTCAGCCAAGACAACGATTGAGCAGCAGCAGTAATAAACAATTTCCAGCAGTATTGAATAACGAACAGCCCAAGAATAGGTTCAGAAATCCAGAAATATTCAACAATCTAATAGAAACTAACAGATCAACCCAAAACCATTTTGAACAAACCCACAATAACTCGAAATTGAACTCAAAATACTCCTGAACTTCAGTAGAGCAAAACTCAACCAGAAACCAACTTAATTAGACCCAAATTCACTCGAAATGAACCTCTGAACTTCAGCAACCAAAGATGGAACTAAAGGATGTGAATCAATACCCAGAGAAATCGAAATCAACCTAGAGTTCTCAATGGAACAGTATTTTTGGATTTTTGAAGATTTTTTTTTATTTTTTTTTGGTTTTTGAAATACTAGATCTAAGACTTGGATTTTTGAGTTTCAAATTTTTTGCTCTATGAAACTTGGAGACTGATTTTGGGGGGAATTCTAGGGGCTGAAAACTTGGGAATGAAGGCAAGGGCATATCTATTTATAAGCACAAGGGAGGGCAGCCCTCAGATTTCCTATTTTCTTTTTAGTCCCTCTTTTATTTTCAGATTAGTGCTCTATTTATTGACTTGTTTCTCAAGTTAACATCTAACTTTCTGCAATTTTCAGTTTGAACCCCCATCTAGAAGACTCTAGAGGGTTCTTATTCAGCCATTAAAGATTCTCTACCCTTCAATTACCCCAATTACCCTTAGCTTATTCTGAAATTACCAAATGACTATCAACTGACCCGCCCCCATAGTTAACTAAAATCCATATTATTCAGCTATAACTAATCTCTAACAGAACCTCTACGAATCAAGGCTAAAAATTATTCTTCTAAAATCAAAGAACAATTAACATGAAATCCAATCTAATTTCTAACTGATAAAACTAGAACTTAACAAAATCTAACTATCACAAAACAGGATCACCACAACGAGTTAAACCAAATGAGAACACATTCAATTTGAAGCAAAACTTAAACCTAACGGGATCATCATGAACAGAGTTTAAGCAAAAAAACTCAAACTAAAAAAAGAAAGGCAGAATGTTTACTACTGAGCCATGAACTATTGGACTAAACGAAGCTAAAAAACTAAGACACACGAATTAAAACTGGATTTAACCTTAATCAGTATCAACAATTAAAGGAGAAGAAAAGGAGAAAACATAGAATTTAAAAATGAAAGTAAAAACCAATAAACATGAATAAAATTGTGGACAAAAGCAGGCACCCATCACACTAATAAAACCATACAAAGCTAAAACGAAATTAAACAAAAACTAATCATAGAAACTCACTGATCTGGGCATACGACTTGACTGAACTTGGAATTGATCTTCAAATGATATTATGTGTTAGTTCTTATTAAGAACAAACACATAACATGATTTTAAAATCATTCGAACAACGGCTGACTCTAGAAATTCAAGTAACCTTGACAGCAAACCCTAGATTTGGGATTCGAAACTTTTCAATAGGATTTGGGGAAAATAGCTTGGGGATTTGGACGTAGGAAAGTTAAGAGAGTATGAGGTATGAATTTGGTAGGTTTTGGATTAACTTGTGTTTTGGACCGGATTTTTTATCTAATATTGAAGGAAATCTGGACTGATTCGAGGGACGTGGAGTTGATATTTGGCATGAGGGGAGGGAAAGGGTCCTAGGGTGTTAATTTGATTGGTGTTGGCGTCGGCGCCGCCATTAACGGTGGTGGAGAATTAGGGCGGCTCAGCTAGGGTTCGAGTTATTTGAGCAGACCTGGTAGGATTTGAGGGAAACAGGGCTCAGATTTGAGAGGAGGAGGGCGAGGTGCTTGAGTGGTTTAAGTTTGGAAGGATTTGGACGTCGGCCGCCGCCGTGGGGCGAATTCCGGAGGCAGGACACGGCGGCGTTACAGGGTCTGTATATGGGTGAAGGAGACGAAGGCTTGGGGGTAGGGGCGATCCGACCATCATATATGAAACTAAATTCGTTCCCAGCCGTTGGATCAGGGATCCTCGACGGCTGGGATTTAAGACCATCAAAACGGGGTCGTTTGGTTAAGTAATGGGGCGGACCGGATCAAAACCTTTGGGCTGGGGTCAATTCGGACTGGGTTTGAGAAATTGGGCTTGAATTAATTTGATATTGGCCCAATCTTGGTGGCCTGCTTCTTTTTTTCAATTCTATTCTTTTATTGTTTTCTTTCTTTTTCTTTTGTATTTGTTTTCATTATTTATATTTTTTGATTTTTATTAAATACCAAATTCAAAAAATAAAAACCCACATTGACTTCTAAAATTATTATTCAATTTCCAAATACACTAATTTCTAATTAAACACAAACTAAGACAAAATTAAAACTAAAAATGCAAAAGGACCATTTTTGTTATTTTCTTCTTTATAAAGTAACTCAAATTAACTCCTAAATGCAGATGCCAAGTATTTTTGTATTTTTTACTAATTAAAATGTACAAACAAAATGCAAAGAATTAACACGAAATATCACAAAAATCCACAAAATTGCAACATAATGAAAGAAAATATTTTGTTTGAATTTATGGGAGTAATTCATATAGGGCAAAAATCACGTGCTCTATACTATATATATATATATATATATATATATATATATATATATATATATATATA
>MU752680.1:4824-36084 GCA_026770625.1 Nicotiana glauca | reverse complement strand
CCTTCTTTCGACTCCCAGCAGCAGCGGTACCACCAACGCCCGCCGGCGGCAGCAGCTCCACCGCCGGTGTCCTCCACTGCCCAGGTAGGTTTCTCTCTCCTTTCTTTGTTTTTTTCGAAATACACTGATTTTATTTAATTTCTTCTAGTTTGATTTGTAAAAATTAATTGCTCATAGCTAAATTAAATCTATGATAATTGTTAGTAGCTAAAATATTTAGTTTTACCTACTAATTTGGGGAAAAAATGGTTTGAAGAGAAGAAATCCTAAACTTTTAGGGTTTATGATTGTTCTTGTAAATCGAACTTTTAGGGTATAGGCTAAACTTTTCGGATATAATCCTAACATTTAGGTTTGAATTATAACCTTGAATCTTTGTTATTTCTAGTTTTTGTTTCAATTATACTTTGTAATGTTTTGATAGTTTAGTTATAATCTAGGGTTTAGGATATGACTTCAACTTTTGTGGATATGAGTTGAACCTTTAGGATATAAATTGAAATTTTGGTTTATGGATTGGAATTTTGGTTTATGTATTGGAATTTTAGATTATAAATTGAAATTTTAGGATATGACTTTAACTTTTGTGGATATGAGTTGAACCTTTAGGATATGAATTGAACCTTTAGGATATGAATTGAAATTTTGGTTTATGTATTGGAATTTTAGATTATAAATTGAAATTTTAGGATATGACTTGAATTTTGTGGATATGAGTTGAACATTTAGGATATGAATTAAACCGTTAGGATATTAATTGAACCTTTAGGATATGAATTGAAATTTTGGTTTATGTATTGGAATTTTAGATTATAAATTGAAATTTAAGGATATGACTTGAACTTTTGTGGATATGACTTGAACTTTTGTTGATATGAGTTGAACCTTTAGGATATGAATTGAAATTTTGGTTTATGTATTGGAATTTTAGATTATAAATTGAAATTTTAGGATATGACTTGAACTTTTGTGGATATGAGTTGAACCTTTAGGATATGAATTGAACCTTTAGGATATGAATTGAAATTTTAGTTTATGTATTGGAACTTTGGTTTATGTATTGGAATTTTAGATTATAAATTGAAATTTTATGTAACGACCAGACGGGTCGTTTTGAGCCCTAGCATGTCGACCAGCAATCTGAGGCCATTAGCAGCTTCATTTCAGGTGTTATGACTTGTACGCGTGGTCGGAATTGAATTTCGAGAAGTTCGGAGTTGATTTGGGAAGAGAATTCTCATTTCTGAAGCTTAAAGTCGAAAGAATTAACTAGGATGGGATTTTTGAGTAAATGACCTCTGAATCGGGATCTGAAGGTTCCAACGGGTTCGTATGATAATTTCAGACTTGGGCGGATGCCCGGATCGGGTCTTGGATGATCCGGGAGCGTTTTGGCGCCTATTGTGGAAGTTAACATTTTGGAAGAAATTTCACAAGTTTGGCTTGACGTGCATTTCAATGTTATCGATGTTCGTTTGGGATTTCGAGTCAGTGAATAGCTCCGTATGGTAATTCTGGAGTTGGGAGCGCGATCGTAATTGAATTCGGAGGTCCGTAGGTCATATTGGAGTCATTTGGCTAAAGATAGAAATTTAAAGATTTTTGAGAAGTTTGACCGGAAGTGGACTTTTTAATATCGGGGTCGGAATCCGATTCCAAAAGTTGGAGTAGGTCCATAATGTCGAATATGACTTTCGTGCAAAATTTGAAGTCAATCGGACGTGATTTGATGGGTTTAAACATCGAAAGTAAAAGTTTGAAATTTTAAAGTTCATAAAGCTTGGATTGGAGGTCGATTCGTGGTTTTAGCATTGTTTGATATGATTTGAGGCCTCGAGCATGTCCGTAATGTGTTTTAGGACTGGTTGGTATGATTGGTTGGGGTCCTGGGGGCCTAGGGTGGATTTCAGGTGGTTAACGGACCGAAAATGGAATTCTTGGAAAGGCGGAAGTTGCGGGTATCTCGTGTAAC
The DNA here is from genome assembly GCA_026770625.1 of Nicotiana glauca. NCBI lineage: Eukaryota > Viridiplantae > Streptophyta > Magnoliopsida > Solanales > Solanaceae > Nicotiana > Nicotiana glauca. The sequence continues at coordinate 34,112 of MU752680.1, read as the reverse complement.
CGCACCTGCGAGGGGTTGGTCGCAGGTGCAATGCCGGCGAAGTGGCTAGGAGGGCGCAGATGCGATTTTGGGTTAGGAGCAAAGGGACCGCAGAAGCGGGATCGCACCTGCGGTAAAATAGCCGCAGATGCGGTTTTTGACTGGAGGAGAAGCGACCGCAGATGCGGTCATATTTCCATAGATGCAGGACCGCACCTGCAGTGGAGAAGACGCAGAAGCGGAAAAAGGGCAGCCTGGGAAGGACCGCAGATGCGGTAGTGGGGCCGCACCTTCGGAACTGCAGAATCGGTCGTGGGACCGCAGGTGCGGAAAGTGTTGGAGGCAGAAAGGTGTTTTAAAAATCGGTTTTTGGCCATTTTCTCTCATATTTTCTTGGCTTGGGCGATTTTGGGAGAGCTTAAAGTGGAATTTTCTTCATCAACGATAAGGTAAGCTAATCCCATCCATCTTGAGTTAAATACATCGAGTATGTATAGATTTTAGTATGTAAATAAGTATAAATTTGGGGTTTTGGTAGAAAGACCTAGAAATTTATATTCTTGGAATTTGACTACGATTTTGGGTATGGAATTTAGAGAAAATTATATATTTGAGTTCGTGAGGCCAGGTGTAAACTTATTCTTCAAAAATTTTAGAAATACGGGCACATGGGCCCGAGGGCATTTTTGTCAACTTTTCGATCAGGGTTAGGAATTGTTATAAATTGGGTTGTAATGAATAATTGAGTATATATTAATGGATTGGTATCTTTATTGGCTAGCTTTGGAGCTTCGCTCATCGATTTGAGTCTTCGGAAGGGCGTGGAATGCCCGTTATGGACCTTCGAAGCGAGGTGAGTCTCCTTTCTAACCTTGTAAGAGGGAATTGTCCCCATAGGTAAAAATAATTAGTTATGTGTTCCAATTTATGGGGGCTACGTGCGCACGAGGTGACAAGAGTCCGTGCGTAGCTACTATTATGCTATTGTCTGGGTAGTTTAGGATCCAAGAGCATGTTATACTTGGATTATTTGTGAATTTATTGACAACTTGAATTGCTTAAATCACATTGAATTAGTAAATAAATTTCTAAAAGGATTAAACTTCATTTTTCTTAAATGGTTAAAAGAGGATTTACTTTCTTTGGATAATTGCTCCGTGTGGACTCCTGATTGACTGTCTGTGTGTGTTTAATTTTGGAGCGGGCCGAATGCCTCGGCAGATTAAATAGATGCATCTATGGTTCGCGCTGTTCGACCCTCGGCAGTGCACAGTTTACATTTCTGTTAGAGCGGGCCGTCGACCTCGGCATGATTTGCGCATGCTTGTATCACTTGCCGTAAAACTTATTGAAGTTGTCGCTGCCTCTTTCTGGCTTAAGAATATATGTATAAATGATGAAAAAGAATGATTTCCTATAAAAGAAAGAATTGTTTATTTGTTTAAACCCATTGAATTATTATCATGTTTATAAAAATTCATGATTTAATATATTATGGATATATCATCATTGGACCATTAGTAAGTGTCGAAGTCGCCATCTCGTCTCTACTTTTTCGAGATTAGACGGGATACTCATTGGGTACACATTATTTTCATACTCATACTACACTTCTGTGCATTTTTATTACACATGCATATGCATCTCTAGTGGCCTACTGGGCGTAGCAGCATGGATGACACGGAGACTTAGGTGAGCTGCACTTCTCGAGGCGATCCGCAGCCAGCAGAGTCTTTTTCATTTTTTTGTATTTATTTTTGTCCAATATTGTATTCCGGACGATTATTGTATTACATTATTTCTTAGAAATTGCTCATGCACTCGTGACACCGAGTTCTGGGAGGATTTTTGGATTATTAAATTTTATGTATTAAAGACTTCTTGGTTATTCCTGTAACTTTTATTATTCGTTATTTAATGTATAAAGAAAAATGATTTTAGACAATATAAAAATTGGAAGTTAATTAAGTATTTTGGTTGGCTTGCTTGACAGCGGTGTCCGGCCCCACCACGACCCTCGGTGGATTTTGAGTCGTGACAACATGGTATCAGAAAAATAGGTTCCCGTAGGTCTCGCGAGTCATAATCAAGTCTAGTAGAGTCTCGCGGATCGGTATGGAGACGTCTGTACTTATCTTTGGGAGGCTACAGGGCTGTTAGAAGTAATTCCCTTCGTGATTCCTCATCGTGCGATTTTATTCCTTGAGGCTTAGGCCCTTTTTTCCTCCCTATTCAATCTTACGCGACACAAACCGCTGGTTATAAATCGAGAATTGAGGAATTGTAATGGCACTACGAATGTGGTGCGGGATGTTTCTCCCGGTATAGTTGATTGGACTATCATCGTCACCTTGTGGAAGGATATTCTGCTGTTTCGGCTTAGTAGCAGTACTTCAGAGAGCCTTGAGGCTAGGCACAAGTTGCCATGATACTTATGAGCGATTATTTCGCAGTATTGTTATAATGGTAGGATGCTTGCCTGCGTGTCGAGGCAGTGAATGACTTGAAGGGAGGTTTACTCAGTGCATAATCTATAGATTTGGTATTTTATTCCCGGCAGGGGAAAAGCAATCAGGCAGAGAATGTTCAGGTTTAGGTTGACAAGGTATCGAGACTCGGTATTTGCTAGCGTGGTGGAATTTTCTTCTATAATGAGGTGGTGTTGTCCTTATTCAATGTACTAGATTCGTCGGTGTTATGATCTTCTACAATTCGCCTTTAGAGCAGGATATTGCAGGTAAGCATTGAAGAAGCGACTATTAAATGTCACGAGGCAAGGTGGTTCAGGGTTGAATCGGCATTTATAATATTGGCAGCTTGAGAGAGATGATCTTCGGTTGTGATGACCTGGCCCGTCGTCACGTGAGTTACCGCCCCATTTTCCTCATTTTCTGCTTCCTTATGTTTCATTGTAAGAGTCTTGGGTGAATGACTCAAATTGGATTGGTTTTGGAAGGAAATGAGACACTTAGTCTCTTTAAGGAAGGTTTGTTTTGGAAAAGTCAACCGAATGTTGACTTATGAGTTAGAGGGATCAGATGTGAATTTTGGTGATTCGGTTAGCTTTGGGGGATGATTTGTGACTTAGGAGCGTGATCGGAATTGGTTTTGGAGGTCCGATGTAGAATTAGGCTTGAATTGGCGAAGTTAGCATTTTGGCGAATTCCGGTTGATAGGTGAGATTTTGATCCGAGGGTCGGAATGGGATTCCGAGAGTTGTGGTACCTTCGTTATTTGATTTGGGATGTGTGTGCAAAATTTTAGGTCATTCGGAAGTGATTTGGTTGGGTTTTTGATCAAATGTGTGTTTCGGAAGTTTTTGAAGAACTTAGGCTTGAATCCGGTGAGAATTGATGATTTTAGTGTTGTTTGATGTGTTTTGATGATTGGAACAAGTTTGAATGATGTTTTAGGATGTGTTGGTGCTTTTGGTTGAGGTCTCGGGGGCCTCGGGGTGATTTCGGAAGGCTGTTGCAGAATAATTGGTCTTCGCGTTCGCAATGCTGAGTTGTGAACGTGTAGAAGGAAATTGCAGGACAAGGATTTTGACCTTCGCGTTCGCGTTTGGTCCCTCGCAATCGCGAAAAGGTCAGGTGTTGAGTCATCGCGTTCGCGTAAAGTCATACGCGTTCGCGTATAAGGAGTTAGGTCCCAGAGCTGTTGCCCTTCGCGTCCGCGTGGAGCAGTACGCATTCGCGTAAGCTTAGGGGTTCAGACCTTCGTGTTCGCGTGAGTGTAACCGCGTTTGCGAAGGGTATTTTTGGCAGTAGAAAATTTTGTTCATCGCGAACGCGAGAGGTCCCTCGCGTTCGCATAGAGGAAAAGAAGTCTGGACAGAAGGGTTTTATTAAATATTTCATCCGCGAACCAAGTCTTATTTCCACCATTTTTGAACAACCTTGAGAGCTTTTAGACGTGAATTGAAGGAGATTTCTACTGGGTGTGAATGGAGGTGAGTCCTATGACCTAAATACATGATTTAATGGTAGAATTAACATAGAAATTTATGGAAATTTATCAAAAAGGGGGAAAAGGTAGGGCTTGGAATTTGATATTTCAAAGTGGGATTTGATGGGACATTTGGGCTCGGATTTAGGAGTTTTTCGTATGTATAGACTCGTGGCGAGATAAGGAATCCGATGATGTTAAATTTTTTTTATTTTTGAGAAGTGGGCACAGGGCTCGAGTTGTACAAATTTCGTGAATTTTGATATTTTTCCAGTCTTTTAGATTGGGGTATGTTCTCTTAGCCTATTGTAACGTATTCGTTGTGGTTTTAATCAAATTCGACGCGCAAGGAGGTCGATTTGCGAGGCAAGGGCATAGCGAGCTAGGATTTTGGCCGGCTTGGGGTAAGTAATGATAGTAAAGGATATCCTGAGGGTTTAAAACCCCGGATTTTCACAACGTAGTGCTATGTTGAGGTGAAACACGAGTCTTATCACGAGCGCAGGGTTACTTACTACTAGGGATTGTGACTTGGTCCATCATGTTAGATATTTTACCGCGTATTTAACTAAGATATGTTGGTTATCAACATGATTTGGGCTTCTTGCCATATTTTGGGCTTCGTGCCGACTACTTGAGTCCTTTGTGGATTTTTATCACTCTTTCTCACTATTTGATATATTACTTGAACTGAGTCCTGTTGATTATATTGTTTTACAAACTCAGCCACTTTAATTGAACTTTTAAGACTTAATTGATTTTTCCACAGCTGTTTAGGCTGAGCACTACTATTCTGTTGATGCCCGAGGGGCTTATGATATTTTGGACTGAGTGAGACCGAGGGCCTGAGATACATTTATATGCCATGAGGTGACTAGAGTGACGTGAGGAGGCTTTCAGGCCTTGTGATTGATGTAAGGAGGCTTTAAGGCCTCGTGAGTGATGTGAGAAGGCTTTCAGGCCTTGAGTGTGATGTGAGGAGGCTTTCATGCCTCGAGTTTGATGTGAGAAGGCTTTCAGGCCTTATGTTGATATAGCGCTTAGGCCGTAAGGGGCCCCTCCAGAGTCTACACACCGACAATGAGCGCGGGTACCTATGTGATATGAGAGTGATCCCGAGGGGCTGATATTATGCTGAGTGACTGATACTGAGCCCGAAGGACTGATACTGTTCTGAGCGATTGATACTGGGCCCGAGGGGCAGATTTCTACTCACTAATTACTTGTTGTTTTACCTGATTTATCGGATTTTAAAAGGAGATTTCATCTGACTCTTTACTGTTTTACAGTTTTACTGCCTGATATAAAATTGCTTTATGCAGTTATGTGTTTTCATGCCTTCGGTTATTATTTATTATTATTATTCACTGGCTCGGAGTACTTACATTACTCCCTGCACCATGTGTGCAGATACAGGCATAGAGGAGTCTGCACCTGAGCGCCAATTCTTTCCAGACCAGGCAGCAAGTTTGAGTGACAAGGTAGTTGTTGACATCCACAGCCCCTTGTCTCCCCTATTTTATATCTTTTGAGTTCCTTCGGACTATTGTATCAGATTTTATATTTCGTAGACTCATTACAAACTCTGTAGTAGCTCATGACTTGTGACACCCCGGTTTGGGCTGTGTTGGGATGGTTTCCCTTGTTATTATCGCTATTTCCGCATTATTTGCTATATTAAGCATATGTTAGAATTGTTATTGTTAACTAATTGCTTTAAAAGAGGTGTTGGCATTGTTCTGGCTGGCCTTGTCTTCATGAGAGGCACCATCACGACCGGGTTTGGGATTCGGTTGTGACAAGTTGGTATCAGAGCCTAGGTTACTAGGTCTCGCGAGTCATGAGTTGGTTTAGTACAGTCTCGTGGATCGGTACGGAGACGTCTGCACTTATCCTCGAGAGGCTGCAGAACCTTTAGGAAAACTTCATATTCTTGAAATTCTGTCGTGCGAACTTGTTGAGCTGAGTACTAAATTTCTCTTTATTCTATTCTCTCACAGATGGTGAGGACATGAGCTACCGGATGAGACGGACGACCACCAGTACCACCTACAGAGGCCACCGGAGGCTGTGGATGTGATCGTGGTCGTGGCAGAGGTAGAGCGGAAGGGGCAGCACCGGTTGATCCTCTAGTTTCCCCAGCTCAGGACCAGGCTCCAGCAGCACCAGTTCAGGCACCAACTGTGCCCATTATGATTCCTGGTCTTCATGAGACTTTGGATCAGATTTTGACAGTTTGCATTGGCCTGGCTCAGGCAGTTTCGGCCACCACAGCAGCAGCTACTTCGCAGGTTGGGGGAGGCAATCAGACCTACACTGCTCGCTCACCTGAGCAGGTAGTGCAGGGATTACAGACTCCATAGGCACCTCCAGCTTAGTTAGTTGCACCATTGCAGGAGTTCAGGGTTCCAGCTATGCCTGAGGATGAGCAGCGTCGCTTCGAGAGGTTTGGTACACTCTAGCCTCCGACATTTAGTGGTGCTGAGGTCGAGGATGCCCAGGTTTTTCTTGACAGGTGTTAGCGTATGCTCCATACAGCGGGGATACTTGAGTCTAGAGGTGTGGCATTCACCACCTTTCAGTTTACTGGGGCTGCCTTCACTTTGTGGGAGGCGTATGAGAGGCGTAGGCCGGTTGGTGCGGCACCTTTGACTTGGCAGGAGTTCTCCACTCTCTCCTTGGAGAAGTATGTACCGCAGTCCCGTAGAGAGGAGCTGTGTAGGTAGTTTGAGTGGCTACGGGAGGGAGATATAACTGTGTCTTAGTATGATATGAGGTTTTCATAGTTGGCTCGTCATGCCATCTAGATGGTTCCGTTGGATCGGGAGCGGATTAGGAGATTTGTTGATGGCCTTAACTACCATCTCCGTGTTCTAATGACTAGAGAGAGAGTATTGGGTGCTTCATTCAAGGAGGTAGGTTATATAGCTTGAGAGATTGAGGCAGTTCGCCATCAGGATCAAGAGGAGAGGGAGGCCAAGAGGCCTTGAGGTTTTGGCAATTATAGTGGCACTCCTTTGAGGGGCCAGTTCCTGCAGGGTAGGGGTCATTCTTTCAGGCCTGCTCAGTCGACTCGTCCCGAGTATCGTGGGGCATCTTCAGGTTGTGGTTATCATGGTTCTCAGAAGAGTCAGCCTTCACTCAGCGCTCTTCCATCACAGAGTTCATCTCGAGCCCCATATGTTCAGGGTTCTTCTAGGCCGAGTGCTTCAGCTAGTCACTCCAGCGCGAGGGGTTCCCTTCAGTCCCATTCTCCAGCACCCGGGAGTTTTTATGAGTGCGGAGAGTTTGGGCATATGTGGAGGCAGTGTCCTCGCCGTGCTGCTAGCTCATCTCAGCAAAGGGGTCAGCCTCATCTTCTGGTCCGGTTTCTTCAGCACCCGCCCTGCCAGCTAGGGGTGAGGGTTAAGCAGCCAGGGGTTGCCCTAAAGGTGCAGGTCGATCAGGCGGTGGTCAGGCTCGTTTTTATGCTCTTCAGGGTAGGACATATGCTATTGCTTCATATGCTGTCATTACAGGTATTATTTCAGTCTGCCACAGGGATGCCTCAGTCTTGTTTGATCTCGATTCCACCTATTCTTACGTGTCCTCATATTTTGCTCATTATTTGGGTACGTCCCGAGAGTGTCTTGCATTACCTGTTCATGTATCTACCCTGGTGGGCGATACTATTATTGTAGACCATGTGTATCGGTCATGTTTGGTGACTATTGGGGGTCTGGAGACCCAAGTTGATCTATTGCTATTGAGCATAGTGGATTTTGATGTTATTTTGGGCATGGACTGGTTATCTCCGTGTCATGCTAATATGGACTGTCATGCTAAGACAATCACTTTGGCTATACCAAGTATACCGAGGATCGAGTGGCATGGTGTGACTGACTATGTTCCTAGCAGGGTGATTTCATTCTTAAAGGCCCAGCGTATGGTTGGGAAGGGTTGCCATTCACATTTGGTGTTCGTGGGGGATAATGGAGCCGAGACTCCTAGCATTGATTCTATCCCAGTTGTGAGGGAGTTTCCCGATGTATTTCCTGCAGACCTACTGGGCATGCTACCGGATAGGGATATTGATTTTGGTATTGACCTGGCGCCGGGCACTCAGCCCATTTCTATTCCGCCATATCATATGGCACCAGCGGAGTTGAAAGAATTGAAGGATCAGCTTCAGGAACTCCTAGATTAGGGGTTCATTCGGCCTAGTGTGTCACCGTGGGGTGCACCGGTTCTATTTGTGAAGAAAAAGGATGGCACCATGAGAATGTGCATTGACTACAGACAATTGAATAAAGTAACAGTGAAGAATAAGTATCCTCTGCCTCGCATTGATGATTTATTTGACCAACTTCAGGGAGCGAGGGTGTTCTCCAAGATTGATCTCCGTTTGGGCTATCACCAGCTGAAGATCAAGGATTCAGATATTATAAAGACTACTTTCAGGACTAGATATGGGAACTATGAGTTTCTTGTTATGTCTTTTGGGTTGACCAATGCCCCAGCAGCATTCATGCATTTGATGAACAGCGTATTTTGGCAGTATCTGGATTCGTTCGTTATTGTTATTATTGATGATATTCTGGTGTACTCGCGTAGCACAAAGAAGCATGCACAGCATTTGCGAGTGGTATTGCAGAGATTGAGGGAGGAGAAGCTTTATGCAAAGTTCTCCAAGTGTGAGTTTTGGCTCAGCTCAGTAGCTTTCTTAGGTAACGTAGTGTCCAGTGAGGGTATTCAAGTTGACCCGAAGAAGATAGAGGCGGTTCAGAGTTGTCCTAGACTGACCTCAGCCGCAGAGATTCGTAGTTTCCTCGGTTTGGTAGGTTATTATCACCGGTTTGTTCAGGGATTTTCCTCTATTGCATCGCCCTTGACCAAGTTGACTTAGAAAGGTGCTCCATTTGTATTGTCGGACGAGTGCGAGGAGAGCTTTCAAAAGCTCAAGACAGCCTTGACCACGGCTTTAGTATTGGTTTTGCCCTGAGCTTCAAGTTCTTATATGGTGTATTTTGATGCTTCAAGAGTTGGGATCGGATGTGTATTGATGCAGGAGGGTAGAGTTATTGCTTATGCTTCTCTTCAGTTGAATCCCCATGAGAAAAACTACCCTGTACATGATTTGGAGTTGGCTGCTATAGTTCATGCTTTGAAGATTTGGAGGCACTACTTGTATGGCGTATCTTGTGAAGTATTCACCGATCATCGCAGTCTTCAGCATTTGTTCAAGCAAAAGGATCTTAATTTGAGGCAGCGGAGGTGGCTAGAGTTACTTAAGGACTATAATATTACCATTCTGTATCACCCGGGGAAGGCCAATGTAGTGGTCGATGCTTTGAGCCGAAAGGCAATTAGTATGGGGAGCTTGGCGTACATTCCAATTGGGGAGAGGCCCTTTGCAGTCGATGTTTAGGCCTTGGCCAATCAGTTGGTGAGACTAGATATTTCGGAGCCCAGTCGGGTGTTGGCTTGTGTGGTTTCTCGGTCTTCCTTATATGATCGCATCAGAGAGCACCAGTATGATGACCCGTATTTGCTTGTCCTTAAGGACAGGGTTCAGCATGATGATGCCAGAGATGTGACCATTGGTGAGGATGGTGTGTTGCGGATGCAGGGCCGGATTTGTGTGCCCAATGTGGATGGGCTTCGAGAATTAATATTAGAGGAGGCCCATAGCTCGCAGTATTCCATTCATCCGGGTGCTACGGAGATGTATCAGGACTTGAGGCAGCACTACTGGTGGAGGAGAATGGTGTAGACGATTCGAACATCCCCAAGTTATGATTGAACTGTTTTGTGATAAAACACCGAGGTTTGTGTATAAACTTGTACTCTTTTTACTTGCTGGAATATTTTGAAATAACCAGATATTTTTATTTTTCTTGTCTTCAATTAATATTGTTATATTCGTAGTATATCAAGTATTGTAAGATATTTGCTAAAATCGCCCATTCGTACGGATTATTTGATCATTTTGCATTCTTGTTGGAACTTTGTCCTTCTTGTGGTAGTGACTTTGTCACTCATCTTGACATGCCTCTTGATTCGGATCTTTTCCCATCTTGACTTTGGATTTGTAGTTCGTCTTGAATTATGGAAATTGTCCGTATTAAGTATGAACGAGGAAGCCATCTTTAATATGGTTCTTGATTCTCTTGTATATTGGGTTTTGACCCTACTTGATTTAGGGCTTCGGTCCATCTTGATATATGATTATGCTTAGTGTGATGGCATGACGTACTTATTGGGCAGAGAAAAAGAAAAATGGATATTTGGTATACTCTCTTAGATTGATAGTATACACTTTCTTGACTCTTGAACATTGTTTATTGGTATTTGGAAACACTTCAAAGTTTGATATTGATATGTTTGATATATTTGTTCAATTGATTTAAATTATGTTAAATTGAGCTAACTATTATTGAAGAGAGGAATTGGAGAATTTAATGACTCCAAGCCTAAAGTTTATACACCACTAAGCTTTATGCTTAGCGATAGTTGTTTTCTATCGTAGGTAATGTTGATGGCCATGATGAAGTCGTCTTTTTTGGAGAACTTGGAGATCACATTTGCATATGCACCTTGGTTTTGTATAGTTTTGGGACATGTACATGATATACATGATATACATATATATGTCACATTATGTACGTTATTTGGAGGCTGGTTGGATTTTAAGACCAAAAATCTTGTAACATAAATTTGATAACTTATTTTGCTATTTTTAGTGTGTGTGTCAATAACGCAAGTCTTGTAATATGCTGAATTTACACTTTATCTTGTAAATATGTAAAAAGGAGAAAACTAGTTTCCTTTTTAAATACCCGATAGTTTGAAATTTATGTACAATACAAATTTGCAGTGATGTTGAATGAAAGTATAAATTTGTTAGGAAGTTGCTATAATCTGTTGATTATTCAAGAAGGGTTATATCATCTTATATTAATATTTTTGACATTGTATTTCATTTAAAATATTATGGTCTATTTTCAAAAAGAAAAAAAAAATATTACACTTTGAACCTTTTCGCATGGGCCTATTTCCGCTACAAAATTATTCTGAATATTTTTAAACTAATATTTTTTATACTATTTTATAATTAATAAATTAGATTTGTTTCCTAAGTAGCACCCTACCAAAGGGGTCGCTACAGTCTCAACTATCAGCAGGTAAAATATGAGCACTAGAGACCGGGTGGCGTACTTCAGCGGATGATTATTCCCAAGTGGAAGTGGGAAAGAGTCACTATGGATTTTGTGAGTGGTCTTCCTCAGACTTTGAAGAAGTTCGATTCGATTTGGGTTATTGTGGATCGGCTGACCAAGTCCCCGCACTTCGTTCCAGTATGTACTACCTATTCTTCGGAGCAGCTGGCAGGGATCCTTATCTGGGAGATTGTTCAATTGCATGGTGTTCCAGTGTCTATTATCTCAAATAGAGGTACTCAGTTTACTTCTCAGTTCTGGAGGACATTTCAGCGAGAATTGGATACGCAGGTAGAGTTGAGCACAGCATTTCATCCTCAGACGGACGGGCAGTCCAAGCGTACTATTTAGATATTGGAGGACATGTTACGTGCCTGTGTTATTGATTTTGGAGGTTCTTGGGATGAGTTTTTGCCGCTTGTAGAGTTTTCCTAGACAACAGTTATCAGTCGAGCATTCAGATGGCTCTATGTGAGGCGTTGTATGGGAGGCGGTGTAGACCTCCAGTGGGTTGGTTCGAGCCCGGCGAGGCTAGGCTGTTGGGGACAGAGTTGGTTCAGGATGCCTTAGAAAAGGTGAAGCTGATTCAGGAGAGACTTCGTACAGCACAGTCGCGTCAGAAGAGTTATGCGGACCAGAAGGTTCGAGATATATCTTATATGGTTGGTGAGAAGGTGTTGCTGAAGGTTTTGCCCATGAAGGGTGTTATGCGGTTTGGAAAGAAAGGGAAGCTGAGTCCGCGGTTTATTGGGCCTTTTGAGGTACTTAGGAGGATTGGGGAGGTGGCTTATAAGCTTGCCTTGCCAACCAGCTTATCAGGCGTACACCCGGTATTTCATGTATCTATGCCCTGGAAGTATATTGGAGACTCGTCTCATGTATTGCATTTTAGCACGGTTCAATTGGATGACGATTTGACCTATGATGTGGAGCCGATGGCTATTTTGGGTCGTCAGGTTCGAAAGTTGAGATCAAAGGATATAGCTTCGGTGAAAGTGCAGTGGAGAGGTCGGCCCGTGGAGGAGGCTACTTGGGAGACCGAGCGGGAGATTTTAAGCAGATGCCCTCACCTTTTTTAGGCTCCAGGTATGTTTCTTGACCCGCTCGAGGATAAGCGTTTGTTTTAGTTAGGGAGGATGTGACGAACCAGCCCGTCGTCACATGAGTTACCACCCCGTTTTCCTCATTTTCTGCTTCCTTGTGTTTCATTGTAAGAGTCTTAGGTGAATGAGTTGAATTGGATTGGTTTTGGAAGGAAATGAGACACTTAGTCTCTTTAAGGAAGATTTGTTTTGGAAAAGTCAACCGGATGTTGACTTATGAGTTAGAGAGATCGGATGTGAATTCTGGTGATTCGGTTAGCTTCGGGGGATGATTTGTGACTTAGGAGCATGATCGGAATTGGTTTTGGAGGTCCGGTGTAGAATTAGGCTTGAATTGGCGAAGTTAGCATTTTGGCGAATTCTGGTTGATAGGTGAGATTTTGATCCGAGGGTCGGAATGGGATTCCGAGAGTTTCTGTAGCTTCGTTATGTGATTTGGGATGTGTGTGCAAAATTTCAGGTCATTCGGAGGTTATTTGGTAGGGTTTTTTATCAAATGCGTGTTTCGGAACTTTTTGAAAAACTTAGGCTTGAATCCGGTGAGAATTGATGATTTTAATGTTGTTTGATGTGTTTTGATGATTGGAACAAGTTTGAATGATATTTTAGGATGTGTTTGTGCTTTTGGTTGAGGTCCCGGGGGCCTCAGGGTGATTTCGGATGGCCAACGGGACGATTTAAACTTGGAAAATATTGCAGAAACTTCAGATCAGCTGTTGCAGAAGAATTGGTCTTCGCGTTTGCGATGGTGAGTCGCGAACGCGTAGAAGGAAATTGCAGGACCAGGATTTTGACCTTCGCGTTCGCGTCTGGGGATTCGCGATCGCAAAAGGGTCAGGTGTTGAGTCATCGCGTTCGCGTATAAGGAGTTGGGTCCCAGGGCTGTTGCCCTTCGCGTCTGCGTGGAGCAGTACCCATTGGCGTAGGCTTAGGGATTCAAACTTTCGCGTTCGCATGAGTGTAACCGCGTTCACGAAGGGTATTTTTGGCAGTATCAAATTGTTTTCATCGCGAACGCGAGAGGTCCCTCGCGTTCGCATAGAGGAAAAGAAGTCTGGACAGAAGAGTTTTATTAAATATTTCATCCGCGAACCAAGTCTTATTTCCACCATTTTTGAACAACCTTGAGAGCTTTTAGACGTGAATTGAAGGAGATTTCTACTGGGTGTGATTGGAGATGAGTCCTATGACCTAAATACATGATTTAATGGTAGAATTAACATAGAAATTTATGGAAATTTATCAAAAACGGGGAAAAGCTAGGGCTTGGAATTTGATATTTCAAAGTGGGATTTGATGGGTCATTTGGGCTCGGATTTAGGAGTTTTTGGTATGTATAGACTCGTGGCGAGATAAGGAATCCGATGATGTTAAATTTTTTTGATTTTCGAGAAGTGGGCCCGGGGCTCGAGTTGTGCAAATTTTGTGAATTTTGATATTTTTCCAGTCTTTTTGACTGGGGTATGTTCCCTTAGCCTATTGTAACGTATTCGTTGTGGTTTTAATCAGATTCGACGCGCGAGGATGTCTAATTGCGAGGCAAGGGCATAGCAAGCTAGGAATTTGGCCGGCTTGAGGTAAGTAATGATAGTAAATGATATCCTGAGGGTTTGAAACCCCGGATTTGCACAACGTAGTGCTATGTTGAGGTGAAACACGTGCCTTATGATGAGCGCGGGGTTATTTACTACTGGGGATTGTGACTTGGTCTATCCCGTTTGATATTTTACCGCTTATTTAACTAAGATATGTTGGTTATCAACATGATTTGGGCTTCTTGCCATATTTTGGGCTTCATGCCGACTACTTGAGTCCTTCGTGGATTTTTATCACTCTTTCCTCACTATTTGATATATTACTTGAACTCAGTCTTGTTGATTATACTATTTTACAAACTCAGCCACTTTAATTGAACTTTTGAGACTTAATTGATATTTCCACTGTTATTTGGGCTGAGCACTACTATTCTCTTGATGCCCGAGGGGCTTATGATGTTTTTTGGACTGAGTGAGGCCGAGGGCCTAAGTTACATTTATATGCCACGAGGTGGCTGGAGTGACGTGAGGAGGCTTTCAGGCCTCGTGAGTGATGTGAGGAGGCTTTTAGGCCTTGAGTGTGATGTGAGAAGGCTTTTGGGCCTTATGTTGATATAGCGCTTGGGTCGTAAGGGGCCCTTCGGAGTTTGCACACCCACAGTGAGCGCGGGTACCTATGTTGATATGAGAGTGAGCTGGAGGGGCTGATATTATGCTGAGTGACTGATACTAAGCCCGAGGGGCTGATACTGTTCTGAGCGATTGATACTGGGCCCGAGGGGCAGATTTCTACTTACTAATTACTTGTTGTTTCACCTGATTTACCGGATTTTAAAAGGAGATTTCATCTGACTCTTTATTTTTTTACTGTTTTACTGCCTGATATAGAATTGCTTTATGCAGTTATGTGTTTTCATGCCTTCGGTTATTATTTATTATTATTACTCACTGGGTCGGAGTACTCACATTACTCCCTGCACCATGTGTGCAAATACAGGCATAGAGGAGTCTGCACCTGAGCGTTGATTCTTTCCAGACCAGGCAGCGAGTTGGAGTGACGAGGTAGCTTTTGACGTCCGCAGCCCCTTGTCTCCCCTATTTTATATCTTTTGAGTTCCTTCGGACTATTGTATCAGAATTTATATTCCGTAGACTCATTACAAACTCTGTAGTAGCTCATGACTTGTGACACCCCAGTTTGGGCTGTGTCTGGATGGTTTCCCTCGTTATTATTGCTATTTTCGCATTATTTGCTATATTAAGCATGTGTTAGATTTGTTATTGTTAACTAATTTCTTTAAAAGAGGTGTTGGCTTTGTTCTGGCTGGCCTTGTCTTCACGGGAGGCGCTATCATGACCAAGTTTGGAATTGGGTCGTAACACCGGCAAAATTTAAAGTTAGTAGCGATTTGTGGATTCAAGATCTACAAATATTGATTTTATTAAGGCAACAACAGAGTAGCAAAAGATGAGGAAATATGTGTGGAAAGTGTCAAACGGTGGATAAAATTCCTAGAAGGCCAGGTGTATGAAGCAAAGGTCATGTAGTTGATTAAAGAAGTGAGTTTGCCCAAAGTGGGAGAGTGGAATATGTTGCATATGGTCTTGGTGGTAGGATGATTACGCACCTTAAGGAGAGTTTGGAATGCTTTGGGATTTTAATGGCTGGCGATTGAAGTCTACGATTTTAATTGGAAGTATGGGCTAATATACAGCAAAGAGATCGGTCGTGCGAATATGGTTGATGATTCAGAGCATAAAAAAGGGTTTTTACAGAAAGAATCCGAGAATTTATGCGGTTGATTGCGCAAGTTTATGTCAATAAGAGATAAGGAATCCCCGTGAGTTCCAGAGTTATGTAATAGTGGCTTCAAGCTAAGTGGAAGAGTCCCACCACCTATAATTGGGTTGCATGGTTAACCACTTGCGAGGTTTTCTGGTTGTTAGCATATTCCTGGGTTATTTTGGCTACGGGAAAAGAACATAAGTGGTGATTTGAGCAAAGGAATTTTTAAACGGCGCTATGGTTGGCCTCATTGGCTCATGTTCAGACTTGGGGAAGGATTCGGGACTTATGCCTAGTATAGATGCGGGTTTCGAGGGGAGTGATTCCGCCGGGTGCCTCGTCGAGAGGGTATTCATGTGTTATAAGATTTATGGAGTTGATTATATTCGGGACCAAGTCAGAGCGGGTGGCTCTTAGAAACGGTCCTAATGGATTCAAAAAGAGGTAAAGTATGGTGCCTAATGATTTCGAGCCAATAAGTAAAGTTAAGAATCAAGCTTTTGCAACAGCTTATGAGTGGAGGACCAGAATATTCTATGATGTTTTGACTTGCAGTGTAGCACTTGAGAGAAAGATGAGAAAGGACTTCGGATTTTTAGAAGGATTAGCAGAATGGGCATATCAGTTGAGGGTGCGAATGTGCGCACAAGAAAGGTATGAAATGGTTCATGGGATTTGAGACAGCATGGTCTCGCGGTTCCAGGTCACTCGGGGTGAGTGCGGATGGAGTGTGTTATGTGTTGAAAGGAGTTATTGTTATTACTAAGGCAATCGGAATAAATCGAAGGAAGATATATTGGTTAACCACAGTTGAGTTGGCATATTGGTGGTAGAGGTCAGTTCCTTCAGTGTGATCAAGTTATGCATGTGATTTGTGGCGGTACGTGTGAGGCTTGTCGATCGCCGTAATTAATGTTGTTCAGAAGCATTCTTCTGTTATGGCCTATTATGTGTAGGCCAATCCTGGAAGGGCTATGGTGGCTTACACCACTACTTAGATGTTTGCCTATACTACGGTTATGAGAATTTACCTGTGTGTTGCTATGGTTCTCCTAAAGTGAGTCCAGTGAAAAGCTTTTACTGGAACGTTAGGTGCAGTGAGTGGTATGGAATTTGACGTGACAAGGATTTCACGAGCTCGAATGAGCAAGAAAGGAGTTTCGATGTTTAAAGTGAGTTGGTATTATCATCAGTATCACCTGAGATCGGTGTTTTGTGAAAAAGGCTTTGCATCCTGGTTCAGGATTCTTGATCTCTTTTCAGCGTTAGTGCGGCCGGTGGTTTGGATGTGCGGACCCGTTATTTATTTCGGAAGGTTGTAGGAGTGTATCCCACAGGAAGATTGTATAAGTGTGACATGTAGTCACTTGATTGATTAAAGATTTAAACCAAGTATGAGGATTGTGGTAATATCATTAATTTGAGAATTTACGCCTGGAGGGCACTCTACTTATTGGGTTATGGACTATGGAGGTTTGCTCCGATTATGAGGGTTGTTCTTATGTGTTATGAGAAAAGGGGAGTTATTATGGACCTTTGAAAGGTTATTAGCCTAGTTGGTGCAATCAGAAATCGGCTTGAGATCAGTGGATTAATTTAAATGTGAACAGTGGCTTTATATCAGGCCAGATGTGTTCATCTTAGCAATACGCTCCTTGTGTAAGGGAGTCGGGGTGTTATTTCATTGTCAGCTATTTCATATAATGATGTATTGCGTCATGCGAGTTGTGAGACAGATTGGTGAATTTCTTATGTGTTGAGGTTCTGCATAGAGATGAGATTATATGAGCAGGATGGCTCTTAAGATTCAGATCATATATCGCACTTCAGTTGTGCTCGAGTTTGTGGATTATAGCATTATATGTCTCCCCAGGGAATGGTATTATACACTTAGCGTGTTTATGACTGATATTCAGTATTTTGTTCAAATGAGCAATTTAGCTCGATATACATCTCTTTATGTGAGTTCCATGTGTGGATCGGGTGGCACGCTGCCATGGGTATGTTATTTGGATCGGGTGGAACGCCGCCATGGTTATGCTGTTTGGATCGGGTGGCACGCCTCCATGGTTATGATTGCTAGGATCGGGTTGCGCGCCACAATAGTGTGATATTCAGTACAGTTCCCCATATCTATTTCCTATTTTCTGAAGGAAGCTCATATTAGTTGTGCGCCCGCGTCGCATGTATGATTTGCGAGCGGGGTAATTGAAATTCCTTTTTAGAGTTCATTTTCCTTTTTGTATTGCATTCTAATTGGTAGTCTATTGACACATTGTGGCATCATATGAGACTTTTGGTCATGTCGGGGTGGCTTATTCCCTGAGCAGTTCGTACTGGGTGAGACAAGTTTGTTGGATTTAGGATCAGTGCAATCTGATTACGTGAAATATATTAAGGAGCAAAGATCATTATTTTGTTCAGAATGAGGTAATGCTTCTTGTCAGAAATATAGACTCAATGATTGGCTGACTCGGTAGTTGATTATGAATTTCTACACATCTCTTCTATTGTGGCGGCATTGTAAGAGTTAGAGTAAGACCTGTGTATGTCATGGGGTGCAATAGGAGCATCAGATTCGTGGAATTCTGACTAAGTTGATCAGAAAATGTTATTGTGGTCCGGTGAGTAAAGTGATTCTAGGTGTGAATTCAGCAAAGTTATGCAGCCATATTTGGGTACAGCGTGTAGTGATTGATATGGTGATTTTATGTTGGAAACAAGTCGGGCATAGAATTCCGGATGTTGGAATGAGGCTCTAAGGCTTATTTGCTTGAATAAAAGGGAATATCTTCAGAATTGATCGAGCTAATGCGCTCAACTGAGTTGTGGTAGCACGGGAAGGTGCATGAGGTGTTAAACAGTGATTTTAGACTACTTCTGTGTAGTTCTCAGCACGTTTGAGGACGAACGTATGTTTAAGTGGGAGAGAATGTAACGACCCGATCGGTCGTTTTGAGCCCTAGCACGTCGTCCAGTAGTCTGAGGCCATGAGCAGCTTCATTTCAGGTGTTATGACTTGTACGCGTGGTCGGAATTGAATTTCGGGAAGTTCGGAGTTGATTTGGGAAGAGAATTTTCATTTCGAAAGCTTAAAGTTGAAAGAATTAACAAGGATGGGATTTTTGAGTAAACAACCTCGGAATTGGGATCTGAAGGTTCCAGCGGGTTCGTATGATGATTTCAGACTTGGGTGTATGCCCGGATCGGGTCTTGGATGACCCGGGAGCATTTTGGCGCCTATTGTGGAAGTTAACATTTTGGAAGAAATTGCATAAGTTTGGCTTGAAGTGCATTTTAGTGTTATCGATGTCCGTTTGGGATTCCGATTCTGTGAATAGCTCTATCTAGTAATTCTGGAGTTGGGAGCGCTATCGTAATTGAATTCGGAGGTCCGTAGGTCATTTTGGAGTCATTTGGCTAAAGATAAAAATTTGAAGATTTTTTAGAAGATTGACCGGAAGTGGACTTTTTGATATCAAGGTAGGAATTCGATTCTGAAAGTTGGTGTAGGTCCGTAATATCGAATATGACTTGGGTGCAAAATTTGAAGTCAATCGGACGTGATTTGATGGGTTTAAACATCGAAAGTAGAAGTTTGAAATTCTAAAGTTTATAAATCTTGGATTGGAGGTAGATTTGTGGTTTTAGTGTTGTTTGATATTATTTGAGTCCTCGAGCAAGTCCGTAATGTATTTTGTGACTGGTTGGTATGATTGGTTGGGGTCCCGGGGGCCTCGGGTGGATTCTGGGTTGTTAACTGATCAAAAATTGAATTTTTGGAAAGGCTGCAGTTGCTGGTATCTAGTGTAACCGCAACTGCGAGGGGTTGGCCGCAGGTGCGGAGCCACCGAAGCTGCTAGGAAGACGCAGATGCAATTTTGGGTCAGGAGCGAAGGGACCGCAGATTCGGTTAGGGAACCGCAGAAGCGGGACCGCACCCATGGTAAAATAGCCGCAGATGCGATTTTGGACTGGAGGAGAAGGGACCGCATATGCGGTCATATTTTTGCAGATGCGGGACTGCACCTGCGGTGGAGAAGACGTAGAAGCAAAAAAAGGGCAGCCTGGGAAGGATCGCAGATGCGGTAGTGGGGCCGCACCTGCAAAATCGCAGAAGCGGTCGAGGGACTACAGGTGCGGAAAGTGCTGGAGGCAGAACGGTGGTTTAAACATCGGGTTTTGGCCATTTTCTCTCATATTTTCTTGGCTTGGGCGATTTTGGGAGAGCTTTAAGTGGATTTTTCTTCATCAACGATAAGGTAAGATAATCCCATACATCTTGAGTTAAATATATCGATTATGTATAGATTTTAGTATGTAAATAAGTACAAATTTGGGGTTTTGGTAGAAAGACCTAGAAATTTACATTCTTGCAATTTGACCACGATTTTAGGTATGGAATTTAGAGAAAATTATATATTTGAGTTTGTGAGGCCAGTTGTAAACTTATTCTTCAAAAATTTTAGAAATACGAGCATGTGGGCCCGAGGGCATTTTCGTCAACTTTTCGATCGGGGTTAGGAATTGTTATAAATTGGGTTGTAATGAATAATTGAGTATATATTAATGGATTGGTATCATTATTGGCTAGCTTTGGAGCTTCGCTCATCGATTTTAATCTTCGGAAGGATGTGGAATGCCGGTTATGGACCTTCGGAGCGAGGTGAGTTTCCTTTCTAACCTTGTAAGAGAGAATTGTCCCCATAGGTAAAAATAATTGGTTATGTGCTCCTATTTATGGCGTCTACCTGCGCACGAGGTGACGAGAGTCCGTGCGTAGCTACTATTATGCTATTGTCCGGGTAGTTTAGGACCCAAGAGCATGTTATACTTGGATTATTTGTGAACTTATTGACAGCTTGAATTGCTTAAATCACATTGAATTAGTAAATAAATTTCTAAAAGGATTAAACTTCATTTTTCTTAAATGGTTAAAAGAGGATTTACTTTCTTTGGATAATTTCTCCATGTGAACTCCTGATTGACTGTGTGTGTGTGTTTAATTTTGGAGCGGGCCGAACGCCTCGGCAGATTAAATAGATGCATCTATGGTTCGCACCATTCGACCCTCAGCAGTGCACAGTTTATATTTCTGTTAGAGCGGGTCGTCGACCTCGGCATGATTTGTTCATGCTAGTATCGCTTGCCCTGAAACTTATTGAAGTTGTCGCTGCCTCTTTCAGGCTTAAGAATATATGTATAAATGATGAAAAAGAATGATTTCATATAAAAGAAAGAATTATTTATTTGCTTCAACCCATTGAATTATAATCATATTTATAAAAATTCACGATTTAATATATTATGGATATATCATCATTGCACCATTCGTAAGTATCGAATCGCCATCTCGTCTCTACTTCTTCGAGATTAGACGGGATACTCATTGGATACACGTTGTTTTCATACTCATACTACACTTCTGTGCAGTTCTGTTGCACAGGCATATGCATCTCTAGTGGCCTATTGGGCGTAGAAGCACGGATGACACGGAGACTTAGGTGAGCTGCACTTCTCGAGGTGATCCGCAGCCAGTAGAGTCTCTTTCAGTTTTCTATATTTATTTCTGTCCAATATTGTATTCCAGACGATTGTTGTATTACATTATTTCTTAGAAATTGCTCATGCACTCGTGACACCGGGTTCTGGGAGGATTTTTGGATTATTAATTGTTATGTTTTGTTAAAAACTTCGTGGTTATTCCTGTAAATATTTTTATTTGTTATTTAATGTGTAAAGAAAAATGATTTTAGACAATACAAAAATTGGAAGTTAATTAAGTATTTTGGTTGGCTTGCCTGATAGCGGTGTACGGCGCCACCACGCTTGCAAATACCAAGTCTCATTACTTCCACCAGTCCACACCTGACCATCCGCAGTCTGATTGCCTTCCCTTTGCTGTGAATAAAATACTAAATCTCTTGATTATGCACTGAGTAAACCTCCCTTCAAGTCATCCACTGCCCCGACACTTAGGCAATCATCATACCATCATCTCACTACTGCGCAACATTCGTTCATAAGCATCATGGCAATGTGTGCCTAACCTAAGGGCTCTCAAAAGTATCACTGCTGAGCCGAAACAACAAAATATCCTTCCATAAGGCGACGATACTAACTCAAATAGCCCTGCAGGGAGAAACACCCGCACCACATTCGTAGTGCTATTAAAATTCTTCAACCCTCGATTTATAACAAGCGCTTCGCGTCGCATAAGATTGAGTAGGAAGGAGACAAAGGCGTAAGCCTCACATGAATCAAATCGCACGATAAGGAATCAAGAAGGGAAGTACTCCTAACAATCCCGCAGCCTCCCAAGGATAAGTACAGATGTCTCTGTACCGATCCGCGAGACTCTACTAGACTTGCTCATGACTCGTGAGACCCTAGGAACCTAGTGCTTTGATACCATGTTGTCACGACCCAAAATCCACTAAGGGTCGTGGGGGGCACCGGACACCGCTACCAGGCAAGCCAACCATGAATGCATAATTATATTCCAGTTTTAGTATTTGCGGAAATCATTTTTCTTATACGTTAAATATTAGATAATAAAAATTTTACAAAATGAACATAAAGTCAATAAAAGACTTAATACTGAATAATTCGAAAATCCTCCTAGAACCTGGTGTCACAAGTGCATGAGTATCTACAGATAAGGAAATAAAATACAACATCCGTCCGAAATACAGTGGACAAGAAATAAATACAATATACCGAAAGGGACTATACTAGCTGCGGGTTGCCTCGAATAATGCAACTCACCTAGTCCCCGAATCATCCGCGCTGCTATGCCCAGTAGGCCACTAGGGTTATATATACCTATGCAACAAATTGCACAGAAGTGTAGTATGAGTACGTAAACCACGTGTACTCAATGAGTATCCCGTCTAATCTCGAAGAAGTAGAGATGAGTTGGTCAACTTCGACACTTACTAGAAGTCAATTAACAATATACTAGAAATGTGAGGAAATCATGGATTTATATAGTAGTTCTAACTTACGAAGCCGGAAAACAGGTAAACACCTTTAACAAATAATAAAGGATTTTCAAGGTTTACTTTTCATTATCTTATCGATTTATATCAAGCCCTGAAAGGCATATCAATCTTTAAAATTCTCAGGTAACAAAATATATCATGTGCAAATCATGCCGAGGTCGATGAACCGCTCCAACAGAAATAAAATATGCACTTGCCGAGGGTCGACGACGCGCCTATAGATGCGTCTATTTAATCTGACTAGGCGTTCGGCCCGTTCCATAAATAAACACATACCCTGCTCGTGAATCATGCATACGACGCAGGTACACATAGGGATACATGCTCAATCAGTCAATTAAGAACTTATCGGGGAATATTTATCCAAATAAAACCAATTCTCCTTTAACAATTCAGGAAAAATGATGTTTAATCCCTTTTTAAATTCATTTACTAATCCAAGGTGATATAAGCAATTAAAGCTATCAATGGGTCCATAAATAATCCAAGTATAACATGTTTTTGGGTCCTAACTACCCGAACAACAGCATAATAGTAGCTATGCACGGACTCTCGTCACCTCGTGCGTATGTTGCCCCCGCAATTAGGAGCACATAATCAATTATTTTACCTATGGGGACAATTCCCTCTTACAAGGTTAGAAAGAAGACTCACCTCGTTCCGAAGATCCATAACCGGCATTTCACGCCGTTTCGAAGACTCTAATTGATGCACCACGCTCCAAAACTAGCCAACGGTTACGCAAATCCATTAATATATGCTCAAATATTCATTTTAATCTAATTTATAGAAATTCCTAACTCCGATCGAAAAGCTGACAAAAACGCCCTCGGGCCCATGTGCTCGGAATCCAAAAATTTTTGAAGATAGAGATCACCCATGACCTTAGGAACTCAAATATTTAATTTTCACTAAATTCGATACTCAATATCATGGTTAAATTCCAAGAATATAATTTCTAGGTTTTCCACCAAAACCTCAATTTTCTATAATTTTCCAAGTCTAAACCCATATATAAACCTTGTATTTACTCAAAGCTAACATAAATTACTTACCTCATGACAAGTGACGGAAATGGCACCTCAAAGTTGCTCCCCATCGGCTCCAATGGAAGAAAAATGGGATTGAAATGAACTCAACCCCGAACTTTAAAAGACCTCACTGCCTCAGCTGTTTCCGCACCTGCGGTTCCTTTACCGCTTCTGTGGTTCCGCAGGTGCGGTTACAATGCCTCATCTGCGGCCCTCCCTGGGCCACCCCTTTCTCGCTTCTGCGACGTGCCTCCTACAGATGTGGTCCCGCTTCTGCGGAAATTTGACCGCATCTACAGTCCTCTCCAAGATTCCCTGCGACCACCTCTCCGCGGATACAGTACCACTTCTGCGGAACCTTAACCGCATATGCGGTCCTCAAGACTTTGACCAAAATCCATACCTGCTCCTTCCTAGGCGCTTCTGCGACTCCGCACCTGCGGCCCCTCTTTCGCAAGTGCGATTATGACAGCAACCAGCAATCCTCAACCTTCCAAAAATCCCATTTTCGATCCGTTAACCACCTTGAATCCACCCGAAGCCCTCGGGACCTCAACCAAACTAACCAACCAATCCTAAAACACGTTACGGACTTGCTCGAGGCCTCAAATCACATCAAACAACGCTAAAATCATGAACCAACCCCCAATCCAAGCTTTATGAACTTTAGAACTTCCAACTTCTACTTTTGATGCTTAAACCTATCAAATCACGTCTGATTGGCCTCAAATGTTGCACACAAGTCATATCTGACATTACGGACCTACTCCAACTTACGAAATTAGATTCTGACCCCGATATCAAAAAGTCTACCTCCGGTCAAACTTCTCACAAACCTTTAAATTTCTATCTTTAGCCAAATGGCTCCAAAAATGACCTACGGACCTCCGAATTCACTTCCGATTGCGCTCCCAACTCCAGAACCACCATACGGAGCTATTCCTAGACTCGGAATCCCAAACGGACATCAATAACACTAAAATGTACTTCAAGCCAAACTTAAGAATTTCTTCGAAAATGCTAACTTCCACAATAGGCGCCAAAACGCTCCTGGGTTATCCAAAACCCAATTCGGGCATACGCCCAAGTCCGAAATCATCATACGAACCTACTGGAACCTTCAGATCTTGATTCCAAGGTCGTTTACAAAAAATTCCAATCCTAGTTCATTCTTTCATTTTTAAGCTTCCGAAATAAGAATTCTCTTTCCAAATCAGCTCTGGACTTCCCGAAATTCAATTCCGACCATGCGTACAAGTCATAATACCTGAAATGAAGCTGTTCATAGCCTTAGACTGCTGAACGGAGTGCTAGTACTCAAAATGATCGGTCAGGTCGTTACAGAATTTTAGATTATTAATTGAAATTTTAGGATATGACTTGAACTTTTGTGGATATGAGTTGAACATTGAGGATATGAATTGAACCTTTAGGATATGAATTGAAATTTTGGTTTATGTATTGGAATTTTAGATTATAAATTGAAATTTTAGGATATGACTTGAACTTTTGTGGATGTGACTTGAACTTTTGTGGATATGAGTTGAACCTTTAGGTGCTTAATGGAATTGGTGATATTTATTCGGATTCAGACAATGATTTGACTGAAAAAGTATGGAAATGCTAATAAAAATAATTAAAGGTAAAATATTTTTCTTGGAATAATTCAGCATCCTTCTCTACCAAGAAAAATGTTTTACCTTTAATTCTTTTTATTAGCATTTCCATACTTTTGTCAGTCAAATCATTGTCTGAATGGGAAGAAATATCACCAATCCCATTAAGCTTGTACGGATCAGACTTGGAAGAAAGTGGAGAATAAAATTTCCTTTCGTCTTTGTCATCATAGAGCCTTATGATCCCCGTTTTATGGGAACTGCCACGACCGACGGAAAATATTCCATCACCATCAACCTTGTCACTATCAATTAAACTTTCTTTTCCTCATGTAAAATGAAGTAGAGAATTCCTCTATAACCTCTTTTATCTACTTAGGAAATGTTAAATCCTACATATACCATCACTATTCGAAACACATGCCATTGCATTCTCATCATCATTGTCGCTAATGAGAATAACAATTGGTCAAAGACACACCCTGTCAAGTACTGTATCCAAGTTATTCTCTGTATCCAAGTTCATCCCGAGGATAATCACCGAAGCCGCCAGATAGCTTTATGATGCCAATGAAGCAAGATCATGAGTTATTCAATGAAACTCGTATTGTAAAGAAGAAGAAAGAGACTGATTCTGAAAGGTGGGTTGAGGGTCGAGCCTCGACTATACATGTAAGTTTTTTACTTTTCATTAAGTATTTTGATTTACTTTTATATAAATTTTGAAATACTAATTCAATATAACTTTTCTTATAGGTTCACTTCACAGCTGATGTAGGGGAATTCATACGCAGTCAGCTACCTAATGAATCGGGAAAGGCAATCCAACTTTCGGACGAGGATGCTGAAAGAACACTCCTTGAGTACTTTACATACTTTGAACTAGACAATAGAACCAGTTTTTGAATGGGCTTGTAATAAGCGTTAACTTAGTTTTGTTAGCTTAATGTGTTAGCTATATTAAACTTTATACTTTTTTGCTTTTAATTGTTGTTGTTGTTGGCATAAAATGCCTGTTTAGGATTTTTGGTAAGCTGGCAGGTGGTGTAGCTGCCAAAACAGGCAGTTTCTGCCAAAAATATACCCAAAAAAATGACCAACTTTGATCGCTATTTGGTCGCTTTTCACTTAAAAAAATAATTTTCTGGGCAATTGCGACCAACCTTGGTCGCCACTAAACCCAAATTTCCCAAAAGCGACCAACTTTAGTCGCTATTCCATTTTTAAAAAAAAATTCTGGAAATATAGCGACCAAAGTTGGTTGCTTATAATTAAAAAAATAATTAATTCTTGAATTTATCGAACTTTGGTCGCTTATTGTAAAAAAAAAAAAAAAAATTAATAATAAAGCGACCAACTTTGGTCTCAAATATCCAGATTTTAAAATATAATATTTTCATTATAGACCAAAGTTGGTCGCTTTTGTTTGATTAATAATAAATAAATAAAATATAATTTACATGTGGCGACCAAAAGTTATATTATTAAAATATTAAAGCGACCAAAGTTGGTCGCTTTTTCTTTACCAGGAATATTTGGTCCTTTGTCACGACTCGGATTTCCCACCCTCGAGAGTCGTGATGGTGCCTACTCGTAGAAGCAAGGCAAGCCAAATTTAATTACTTTTCGCTTACAACATAATTTTCCCTTTTTAGCAATTTATGGCAACAATATAAAGCAACGAAATTAAATGATAGCGGAAGTCTTAATTATAGAAACTGAGTCAAAGTGCGAAATAGTCAATATAAGCCTCTACCCAAGACTGGTGTCACAATACCCACGAACTGCTAAGAAATGCTATATACAAAGGTCTGAAAGAACACATAAGCTGTTTCTCTCAAATACAAGGAGGCAACAGACTAAAAAGAGAGAATAAGGGAGACGCCGGGCCTGCGGACGTCGGCAAGGCTACCTCGGTGTCTCTGGATGGAACGCTCGCTCTCAGACTACTGCTGCTGCTCAAATGCTGCTCCAACACCAGGATCTGTGCAAAAGAGCACAGAGTATAGCATCAGCACAACCGACCCCATGTGCTGATAAGTGCCTGGCCTAACGCCGGCGAGGTAGTGACGAGGCTAGGACCAGACTCCAGATAAACCTCTGCAGCTATATAATATGCTGTACAGAAATAACAGGAAATAACAAGTAAAAATTGGGGAGGGCAAACATGCTCTGGGGATAGCAAATAAAAATAAAATATCAGGGACGAAAGAGTAAACATCTACAATCTAGCTCCTAACATAGAATAAAGGAAGTAAGACCACTTTCATGTCCAACTCATCTTGTTGCAGGTGTATGACCCGACCCCATTTCATCATGACTCGTGGTAGGTATACATCCCGTTCCCATTTCAATCAATATCTTGTGGTAGGCGTACCACTCGCTCCCATTTCAATGTCATTTGTGGTAGGCGTACCACTCGCTCCCATTTCAATATCACTTGTGGTAGGCGTACCACTCGCTCCCATTTTAATATCATTTGTGGTAGGCATACCACTCGCTCCCATTTTAATATATCATTTGTGGTAGGTGTACCACTCGCTCTGTCACGCCCCAAATCGAGGGACATGACCGGTGCCCGACCGGGTAGCCCCAGTCAAGCGGACCTGGGTGCCTTTCCTAACCCACGTGTTACCCCCGTATTTTTCATCACTTATTAACCAAAGGATTAAGCAGTTTATAATTGTAATCACCTTTTTCAAACATTCACAACATGCTTAATTACTTAACAAATTTACAACTTACAAGGCCCAACATATATCTACATAAGTCCATAATCCCACGATTTCTGTCTACGGAGCCTCTAAGATATAACAGGATAATAAGTACTTTCCGGTAATAAGGCTCTGGCTATACCTTATACAAAATCCAAAATAAGACTCCGAAAATAGAAGTGACATGAGCCACGCAGGGCCCCGAGAGGAAAGGGGCTCACCAAACGACCAGTGGAAGATGAAGGAGTGCTACTGCCGATGAACTGAAGTACCTGCTACGAATCCACCTACAATCATAACATGAATGTAGCGCCCCCGGCAAAAGGGACGTCAGTACAGGACGTCAGTATACTAGAATTGTACTGGTTTGTATAAACAAGCTTTGTCCCAAGTAAACTCAAGCCAAACAAGTTTTCAACACTTAACTTTGTTTCAAGTAGTCCTCAAACCATACACAAGTAGAAAACAATAATAGGAGCAACAACCAAACACACATGGAAGGCACAATCAAGACAAACCAAGGGACAATCAGTGCCCCACAGGTTACAAACTCTCTTGTTGTCTCCTTTCACAGTGCCTTATCAATGATTTCACAATTGGTACACATATCGATTTCAATGGCGATTACGATCGCTTTCCACCCTTATTACCTCGGCCACCCTTATTACCTCGGCCACCCTTATCACCACAACCCGCACCTTATTACTTCGTGTTGCGGCGCGCAACCCGATCCCACCGTACATTTTCAATTCACAAACAATCACAACAACAATAATGAACAATTCACAAAGATCACAATAACGATAATAAGAAATTTACAAAGATCACAACAACACTTCCTTAAGGAGTAACAACAATGATTCACAAGTGTTCCCATAACCATCAATACTATTTTCCGTCGAATTCCACAATTCACAAGTGTTTCCATAGCCAATAGTACCAATTCCACTATAT
Source organism: Nicotiana glauca (assembly GCA_026770625.1). Classification (NCBI taxonomy): domain Eukaryota; kingdom Viridiplantae; phylum Streptophyta; class Magnoliopsida; order Solanales; family Solanaceae; genus Nicotiana; species Nicotiana glauca. Next base: position 5,243 of record MU752680.1, on the reverse strand, counting down.
TCCACAATTCATAAGCAATTCAAGTTGTTACAATAATTACCCACCAGGAGCCAATGTGTTATTACCACCGTTGTTCCAATTTCATCATTCACGATTTCCCTTTTTATCAATCGTTTCCAAACTCTTACCACATAACATTTAACCAAACCAATCAACACCCAATAAACCAATCACAAGAGTTTCACAACAATTCATATCGCTATCACATACCATTTATTCGTACACCAAAACAGGGCGATTTCACAAAGATCAAAGTTAGCCATACATACCTAGAGTCGAATTCCCCTTTTTCTTTTATCTTCTACTTCCAATTTACCCAACAATCTAGCAGCGTCAATCTAGGTCATAAGTTACACATATATCTTAGAATCAAAATTCACAATTACTATCCGAGCTTATTTGGGTTATCGATCACCGCC
>MU752679.1:29052-41361 GCA_026770625.1 Nicotiana glauca | reverse complement strand
CGGGCTGCACGCCGCAGCGGGAGTGATATTGATATTGCGCTTGGGTTGTAGGAGCCCCTCCGGAGTCTGAACCCCTACAGTGAGCGCGGGCGCCCAAATGGATCAGGTTGTACGCCACAGCGTCATGTGCATTGCATTGCATTCATACATTGGTTCTACTTGTACTATGTGGCATGACATTTAGCACTCATACATTACTGGCATACATATGTTATTTGCCTTGTTGACCAGATACACTGGTGGAAATTGTTAAGGAGTGCCGAGCCCAAGGGGCTGACTTGAGTGCAGACTTGCACTGTTTGATGTTGTACCCGGTATTGAACTGTTAATAATGAAAGAAGAGATGTTAAAAAGAGATTTCAAAATCTACTTAGACATGTTATAAGGAATACCATGAAAGTGTCCTGAAATCTAAAATGTGATTTTGTATTTTATAGCACTAGATAGTGCTTGGTGTGGTTTTCTTTTCCTCAGCATTATTTACTTTTATTACTGATGAGTTGGAAGTACTCACTCGACTCCCTGCACCATGTGTGCAGATTCAAGTATTTGGAATTTTAGCTGAGCTTGGTGCTAGTTTCGAGCTTCATTTGAGATCGTCGAGGTAGCTTCCTGGCGTCCGCATGACCCGATATTTTCCCTTATCACTCTGTTGTTTTGTTTATTCCGCGTATATTCAGACTTGTAGAATTATTTTCAGTATTTTCTGATATTCTGATAGAGGCTCTTGACTCGTGACCCCAGGTCTTTGGGAAGTTATGTTGTTCTGTGAGATTTTCGGGATACTTTTATAACTATCAGTTTATTTTGGTTTCCTTCACTATTAATGAATTAAAATAAATGGTTTATGAGCTCTAAGCTCGGGTTGAGAGCATATTTGGTCGGGCTTGCCTAGCCGTTGGGTTGGGCGCCATCACGACCGGGTTTGGGGTCGTGACAGTCTAGGATCAAGTAGGTCTTTATTTGGTTGTAATATTGGCTAAGGGATGGGTAGGATACATTTGGATATAAGAGTGACTACACCTCCGTAAGAACTTTAATACATACACTTTCATATTCAGAACCCCACACTTATGTCAAACCAAGACTCTACCTTTTACATCAATATATATTAACTTCCTGCTTCTTTAAGCACATTTAATCATGAGCCACTACTTATCAAAGACTATGTGTCACAACAATATAACTATTTTATTCTTTTTTTTCAAGTGGCTCTTACTTATTCAAAATCGTGCACCTTTCTCCTGATTTCATTAGTTCCACTCAAACGCCAAACCAACCACCCTACACTTTAACTTTTACTAGTTCATCACAATTCAAATGCTTATGGGAGGTGAAAAGGTTCAGAAGATGGTTCATTCAAACAATTGGGTAAGGCTTGTAATGTGATTGCCAAGGAAAAAGGATTATAGGCTCAAATGGGTTAACTACCGTACATAACACTTAGGTGGGTAAAATATACATGTTTGGTTCAACAAAGAAATGCCTATATCACTTCCAAAACTGAATAAAACTACTATTTCGCTTTGCAAACACACAGGGTAAGTTCCGGGCATCAAATGCAGTGCGCAGAATTAGGGCTGCTTATCGGGCGGATTGGGCGGCTTTTTACTCTTAACGGTTTAGCTTAACAGTTATCGTCTTTTAAATGTATTAATCCGTTAGCCACCCGATAAGATATCGGGCGGATTGGAATCGGTTTAGCGGTTATCGGGCGGTTTATTGACCTAACATACATATTCACTAAATATCTCCCCTTCTACTTACTTCTTCAACTATAATATGTATTGAAAAACTGAATCTTTGTTAGAAGTCAGTCATATGGATTGTTTTTCTTTGTTCTCGCAAAGCTAATTTGTTAGAAAGTTTCATTTTTTGGGGTGATTTTGATTCCAAGTCTGTCATTTCTGGTGAATTCAATTCTACTGACTTCATTAGTTGTAATATGTGTTGGAAAATTGAATCTTTGTAAGAAGTCACTTAATCTGGACTATTGTTCTCTGTTCTTGTATGCTCATTTGATTAAAATCTTCAATATTTAGGTATTTCTTATATCTGGTTAATTTGATTGTCTTTGAGAGTCTACTGGCTTCTGCAGTTATGATATGTATTGAAGAATCGAATCTGCTTAGAGACCGAATATATGGGTTGTTTGTTTTTGTTATACTTATTCATTTTCAAGGGTTTTAGTTTTTTTATATTTAATATATATAATTAAAAATAAATTATATATATATTTATATTCTTAACGGTTTAACGGATTATCCGCTAAGAAAATTGAATAATCCGCCCCCAAACGATAAGCCGTTAATAAAAAAATTCAATATGTTCCCCATCCGTTAAGCCGTTACCAGTAAGCCATTAAGCTTCGGTTCGATTTTCGGTTTCGGATCGGTTTTGAACACCCCTACGCAGAATACAATAAATCTCACACGCACATGGCACATGACTCACTCCAGATTGGATTATCAAAACACTCTCGTTTGAGTACTTAAGTCAAGTTAAGAACATGCAATTTAAGGCACTCCAACAGAATCAACAACTGAGATTAAGCGTCACACTAAAGTGTCTAATGTATTCAAGGCGTGACAACGTTAAGAGATTCTCTTTCCATCTCAGCTCATAGCCCATAACTACCTAAAAAACAACAAACTAACTACACCTGGTTCAAATAAAATCCTTGGAAAAGAACCGCGGCCCAAAGAAAAACCAAGGGGAAATTGATACACTACCTATGAAAGAAAACTTTTCTTCTCTTTTCTTGTTTTCTTTTATATCAACTTAGGCCCTCAAGAAACCCATCGAGTGATATCCATCGTCGGGACAAGTCGACTCACACATTTAGATAACTAACTAAAGACCAAAATCAAGCTATGTTCCTACATATATACAACACACAAACAAAGTATCCCCCACCCTACACTTAAAAAGATGGCATGTCCCCATGTCATACAAAATAAATAAATGTGAGGTAAAGGAACTTCCCTGACAGATCAGTCCTGATCGGAGACAGTGCCAGGGTCAAGGTGACATGCCCAACCCAAAGCATGCAGCCAACCCATGATTTTCTTCTCTGATTTAGCATTCTGGGTGGCGAAAGCATCAACTCTCGTCCCCAAGTCAATGACCGTAGTACGCATCCCTGCCATCTCATGCTCTAAGGTTGCTAACCTAGTAACCCGACCGACCCCAGTTGGTCTTGCGGCTTCCACAACCTGCTCATGGGTGGGCGATTCAGCTCCCACTTCCTCCAGCTCATCCTCTCCTTCCTCGGGTGCATATGAGTCATCACTATTATCCCCATCAGGTGCCACAGGCTCTTTCCCAATAGTCACCTTATCCACTCGAAACTTCGCCTCTTTCGGCACTTTTCCATCCACACTCAAGTTTTTGGCACCCGAGCTGCCCGGCATAGCCTTGTAACTAGGGAAGGGAAGAAGAAACCATACCTCTTCTATGGACAACAAGTAAACATCTCCTCGTGAATAAGCTTGGCCACGTCAAAATTATGGCCATTCATGAAACACCACATTAAAGCAGCTCGAGGAGCATTCACTTTCGTGGTGTTGGAGGACGGGAGCAGACGATTGGTGATGACATACAACCAACACTTCCCTTCAAAGGTTAGTGCCTCCGAATGTAACTTACACCCATGTTTCATCCACACAATTTCCTTGCCAGGCACACATATTATTTCAAAGAACACCTCTCATTGGGTGTATCGTCTACTATAGGCTTCATAGTAGTCGTCCGCCTCTGCCATAGGTGCGGGCAGCCTGTATGCTCTCCGAATGGCCTCAACAGAGGCGTCCACCTTCGTCTTGCGCATTGTGCACACACCATTCACATGTTCTTTAACGTTGGCATAAAATTCGCGCACAACCATCAAATTTGCATCATTCGGTTCTTGAAAGAAAATCTCTAGCCCGTGCCGGACCAACTCATTGTACAAGTTGGGACAACCATATTGGAGAGAACCCTATATCCATGTCCCTCTCCGGTATGGGCTTCTTGGTTGCCTTGTCAGCAAAACGGTCCTGAGCTGCGATTGAGATGAACTTGTTACTATCATAAGGACTAACAGGAGTTGAAGCACGTGCTCTGGAGGATCCAGCTTGGCCACTAGATGAAGCAACGACGGTTTGGCATTTCTTGGAGGGTGACATAGTACCTGAAATTAAGAACATCATCAGCGAAACACAAAAAATGTGAACCAAAGGCGGTTACTCAGACTTCATCCTCACAATTGGTCACAATTAGCATTAACAAATCACTGAGGCATTTTAACAAATACTTTATGTGCACCATTCACCGGAGTTCCCAATTAACAAAGTTATAAGCCAAACTCCACCACAATTGCCCCAATGTCACCCACATATGTCAAGAGCTACATCTATAACAACCTCAACCAACCCACTAGCATACAAGAGCGCACTACCAAAAAAAAACTACTAAAGAAAAGAAAGAAAAACTACTACATCACCAAAAAACACAAATATTCCAACAAGAATTGAAACAATTGATCTTACCTGGTAGAGATGTGGTTAGGGTAGGGGAAGAGACTGTCAAAAGATAGAAGAGAGTGGATTATGTGTGGTTTGATCGTGAAGGGGGAGTATGAAGGTTGGGGTTATTTGGGAAGAAATAGAGGAGTTGGGTATTTTGATTTGGGAGGGAGGGTTTAGGTTTAGGCATATTAGAAGAGAGGTGGAGAAATATCAGGTTTGGGGAGATATAAGTTAGTATATTACAATTAAAATAACAAACAACTAAAAAGAAAGTAAAAAAATAACTAAAAAATAAATTGGCAGGCAGGGCGGTACAAGTGCGGTCTGAGTGCGGTCCGAGCACGTCCGCACTTGTGAAACATAAGACTTTGCGATATGTGAGGCCTGAGTGCAGTCCGAGCGGGGCCACGCTCCTAGGCGAACACCTGAGGCAGATTACTTTGCAATATGTGCAACCTGAGTTAGGCCGGGCACCCGGGCCTCAAAATTTCTCAAATTTTTACCTCTCCCTTCAGCGTCGGATGGACATATCACTTGTCCAAGATCACATGCACTTGTTTAGTACTTACAAAAATCAAAATAATAAATTCTAACTATACTAAAATTACTACGCATTGGGTTTCTTCCCAACCAACGCCTTAGTTAGTGTCGTGGCATGACACATACAACAAATCAATGGGTTGCCTCCCATGAAGCGCCTGATTTAACATCGCGGCATGACACAGATAAACGCATTTAAGGTACTCTCAACTTTGGAGGCTCGATCAAATGGGTCACTGACACTTTATTTGCTTCCTCCATGCCCACATAATGCTTCAACCTATGCCCATTGACTCTAAACGTGCGAGAGTCATTACTCGCAGCAATCTCTACATCACCTGTGGGGTGAATTTCAAATACACGAAAAGGGCCTGACCATTGTGATTTCAATTTGCTCGGAAACAACCTCAGATGCGAGTTGTATAGCAATACTGTATCTCCAGGTTTAAAAGTTCGGTCAATAATATTCCTGTCATGTATCATCTTTATTCTCTCCTTGTATAATCTTGTGCTCTCAAAAGCGTGATATCTGAACTCATCCAGCTCATGCAATTTTGTTACTCTGCTTGTTCGGTCTGCTTCACTATCAAGATTCAACTGTCTCAACGCCCACCAAGCTCTATGTTCCAACTCTACGGATAAATAACACGCCTTCCCAAATACCAATTTGTATGGCAGCATGCCAATTAGAGTTTTGAAAGCGGTTTGATATGCCCACGGTGCATCGTCTAACTTTCTTGCCAAATCTGTTCAAGTTGCATTCACAGTTTTAGTCAGCACACTCTTTATTTCTCTATTCAAGACTTAAACTTGCCCGCTTATTTATGGATGATATGGGGTGTCCACCTTGTGGCGTACATCATACTTCTCCAACAACTTTGTAAAGGCTCATTACAAAAATGAGTGCCTCCGTCATTGATTATTGCCCATGGGGTGCCAAATCGGGTGAATATGTTCTTTCTAAAAAAACAATTACCCCATTTGCATCATTTGTAAGGAGTGCTGCAGCTTCCACCCATTTGGACACGTAGTCCACATCGACGAGTATGTACTTGTTGCCATATGAGCTGACGAACGACCCCATGAAGTTGATCCCCCATACATCAAACACTTCTACCTCCTGAATTGGATTCATGGGTATCTCATGTCTACAGGAAATGTTCCCGATTCATTGGCATTCATCACAACCCTTTATCCATAGATGTGCATCTTTGAATAGTGTTGGCCAGTAGAAACCCGACTCTAAGACTTTCGCAGTTGTCCTCACTCCCCCGAAGTGTCCACCATATGGTAAAGTATGGCATGCCTGCAAAATAGAAGACTGGTCTATCTTAGGGATACATCTTCGGATCATGTTATCAATACAAATCCTGAACAGATAAGGCTCATCCCAGTAGTACATGCGGTAATCACGAAAGAACTTTTTCTTTTGAACAGAGGAAAGGTCATAAAGAACAATACCGCTCGCCAGGTAGTTTGCAATGTCTGCATACCATGGCACTTCCTCAAGACTCATGTCTAGTAATTGTTCATCTGGAAAGGTTTCCGGAATCTCTTCTACCTCAACATTCTTTTCAGCTCTTTCCAGCCTGGATAAATGGTCAGCTACTTGGTTCTCCGTTCCCTTTTGGTCACGGACCTCCAAATCAAATTCTTGCAGCAATAGCACCCATCGAATCAGACGCGATTTTGACTCCTTCTTCTCAATTAAGTACCTGAGAGCAACATGGTCAGTATAAAAAATTATCTTTGAGCTTATTAGGTAAGACCTGAACTTGTCAAATGCGAACACCACTGCCAGTATCTCCTTTTCAACCACAGTGTAATTTGGCTCGGCTCTACTCAACGTCCTACTTGCGTAGTATATTGGATGCATGATTTTATCTTTTCACTGCCCAAGCACTACTTCCACAACATAGTCACTAGCATCACATATCAGCTCAAATGGTTGCTCCCAGTTGGGGGCAACTTTGATAGGTATTGTCACTAGTCTCTTCTTTAATTTCTCAAAAGCTACCCTACAGTCATCAGAAAACACAAAAGGGTGATCTTTTTCAAGCAATTTACACAAGGGGTTAGCAATTTTGGATTTTTTTTATAAATCTCCTATAGAAATAGGCATGCCCAAGAAAACTTCTGATTGCTTTGACTGAGGTGGGTGGTGGAAGCTTTTTTATCACATCAACTTTTACACGATCCACCTCAATACCTTTACTTGACACTAGGTTCCCCAAGACTATACCTTCATGTACCATGAAATGACACTTTTCCCAATTGAGTACCAGATTAGTTTGGATACACCTTTTCAAAACTCGCCTCACGTTCACAAGGCAATCATCGAATGAATTCCCCACCACTGAGAAGTCATCCATGAAAACCTCCATTATCTCATCTACCATATCTGTGAAGATGGCCATCATTCACCTTTGGGATGTGGCGGGTGCATTGCATAGGCCAAACGGAATTTTCCGAAAAGCATAGATTCCATAAGGGTAGGTGAATGACGTTTTCTCTCTATCCTCTGGGACAATGGAAATCTGATTATACCCCGAGTACCCATCCAGGAAGCAAAAGTGAGACCTCTCTACCAATCTATCTAGCATCTGATCGATGAATGGCAATGGAAAATGGTCCTTCCTGGTAGCCAAGTTCAACTTCCTGTAATCCATACAGATTCTCCAACATGTGACTGTCCGTGTAAAGATCAACTCGTTCTACTCATTTTTCACTACTGTCATACCTCCCTTATTCAGTACACACTACACCGGGCTAACCCGGTTACTGTCAGAGATGGAGAATATGATTCCCGCATCTAACCATTTAATCACTTCCGTTTTCACCATTTCTTTTATGTTGGGGTTCAACTTTCTTTGATGTTCTCTGGAAGGTTTATGCCCATCTTCTACTATAATCTTGTGCATACAAAAGGCTGGGTTGATCCCCTTAATGTCTGCAATGATCCATCCAATTGTAGTCTTGCGCTTAGTTAGTACCTGCAAAAGTTGTTTTGCCTACACATCTAACAAACTGGATGAGACAATAACAAGGTAGAGTTGAGTTAGGTCCTAATAATGCATACCTGAGATGAGAGAGCAGTGGATTTAGTTCCAACTTTGGTGGTTCTTCTATTAACGACTTAGCTGGAGGAGTTTTTTCTTTCCTCCAAGTGCAAGGGATCAAATTCAAGCTCCCTTTTCCAAAAACCGTGGCCTTCAATAGCAAGTACCTACTCTGCCAAGTCTTCACCATTAGTTTCGTCTAAGTTCATGAGACAAACTGCTAGAGGGTTTTTAATGTTCAATGCTTCATCGTCCTCCTCCAACACTAAATCCACCACCTCTATTAGAGAGCAATTGGCAAATTCATTGGGTCTGCGCATAGATTTCTGCACGTTTAACATTATCTCTTCATCGTTTAATCTCATCTTGAGCTCTCCAGTTTCACAATCAATGAGAGCCCTCCTAGTGGCCAATAATGGTCTTCCCAAAATTATGAGAATTTCCTCGTCAACCCGATAGCCAAGGATGACAAAATCTGCTAGGAACACAAACTTCCCAACTTGCACCAATACATCATCTAGAATCCAAGAGGGCCTCTTCACGGTTCGGTAAGCCAACTGTAATAGCATAGACATGGGTCTAGTTCTTCCAATCCCTAGCCTTTTGTAAATAGATAGGGGCATAAGGTTTATGCTTGCTCCTAGATCATACAGTGACTTAGCAAATGCAAAGTTACCTATTGTATAAGGGATTGTGAAACTCCCTGGGTCAGACAACTTCTCGGCTATAAGTGTTGTCACAATAACACTGCAGGTTTAAGTCAGTGTAATCGTGGCCAGGTCTTGAAAGTCGAACTTGTAGGACATCAAGTCCTTCATCATCTTTGCATAGCCAGACATTCCTTTAAAGCATCAATCAATGGAATGTTTACCTGAATTTGCTTCAACATCTCCAAAAATTTCTTGTACTGCTCATCTTTTTTATACTTGGCCAATCTCTGTAGGAATGGTGCTGGAGGCCACTTCTTCCCTGTGATTTGGTTCTTCTCTTATTCGGGCATTGATTCTAGTGTCGGTTCCGGTGCAACCTCAGTCTCTTTTATAACCACTTTTCTTTGTTGGTGTTATCTTGCGCATTTTGAACCGTCACATCAGTTAAACTTGCTGAATCATCAATCTCAATGGGTACTGGCGCCAATGTCTTAGTCGACCTACTTTGCAAGGAATTTCCTGCTCCAGATCTAAGTCTCTACCATTTTGGAGATTCACTGCCATCAGCTGCTTTGGGCCCTGCCATTTCGAATTGATTTGGATGTCTGCAGGTAACGTCCCATGAGGACGATTATTTAGGACCATGGAAATCTGTCCTGACTGGATCTCGATATTCTTAATCGCTGACTCATGTGAGTCTACTCTGTCAGCTAGTTTTCTAGTGAACCCAATCACTTGTTGCATCATACCCTCAAGTTTAGCAAACCCATCTTCATGTCTCACAATCTGTTATTATGGAGGTTGTTGATAAACATGCTGTTGATTTTGTTGGTTGTACCCTTGTTGCCTTTGTTAAGGCATCATTTGCACCTTGGTCACATAGCTCCATGATTATTATTGTTGTTGTACTGCTGCTGAGCTGGTCTATATTGTTGATTCTGCTGACCCCAATTCTGACTACCTGGTCTCGGTCCCCCGTAGTTGGCAACATAATTCATGTTCTCCTAATATTGTTGATTCTCACCTTCAGCACTCCATGAGCAAATATATGGTTGGTTAATGCAAAATGTACATAGACCCTCATTGGTTGCATCAACTATGTGTACCTGCTGCTTCTGGCCTGATTCTTCAACCTTTTTGGTGAGGATGCTCTTTTGTGTCATTAGAGTGGCCATATTTTCAGCTATGGAGTTAGCCGGATCTAGAGCCACTGAGTGAACCACATGAGTAATTGGAGCATTTATTGTTGTCCAACCCGAGTTTTGTGCCGTCTTATCAAGTATGATCTTGCTTTCTCTGAACGTTTTACTAAAAAATATTCCACCTGCTGAAGCATCAACATTGGCTTTCAAACTATCTGTCAAACCTATGTAAAATCTCTACCCCAACATCTGCTCCAAAATACCATGATGTGGACACGTAACCAGCAGACCCTTGAATCTCTCCCACATTTCATGTATCGACTTACTTGGTCTCTGTTTGAAGCTCAATATCTCATCAATTTGCTGAACAGTCTTGTTAGGTGGATGAAATTTGCTCAAACATTGCTTGACTAATTCCTCCCAAGTAGTGATGGAGTTGATAAGGAGTGAATTAAGTCAAGTTTGGGCTGCTCCTGTCATTGAGAATGGAAACAACAACAAACGTATTGCTTCCGGTGTGACATTGTGTTGTCTCTGCGTGGCACAAATTGAGAGGAAGTTCTTTAGATTTTGCTGAGGATCTTCAACATATGACCCAGAGAATAGTCCCTTGTCCTGCAACAAATGTAGCATATTATTTGTGATCTGGAATGAGTCTACTTGTATCTGAGGGACTACAATAGCAGTTGTTAAGTTGTTAGCTGTGGGTTGTGCCTAGTCATATAGTGTTGCTTCTGGCACAAGAGGTGCCATACCCTGATCGATTGGGTCATTTGCATTTTTTCTGTTGTTTGGGTCATTCACATTATCCCTGTTGTTTAGATTATCGTCTTGCAAGAAATTCATCCTCTAAGAGGTTCCATCAAAATCCTAGATTAAGAGTTTAGCTACGCATAATTATTTTCACAATCATAGTAGTAGAATTCATCAGTAATGATCAAAACAAGAGGAGGAAAGGTAAAACTCTATGCCGAATCTTCCGCCTTGCCTCTTGCCACTTCTTACTTTTAATAATCCTTCAAAAACCTTGATACCTTCTTTTTGGGCGAGCTGGGCTTCTTATAGGTTAAGGAAAATTACCCCAAAACTTACAAAATTACCCCTGCAAATAATGTTCCTCGGAGTGATGAGCGCGGTCGCGCATATCGCATTCTGTTCTGCCTGACGAGCGCGACCTGAGTGCGGCCGCGCTTGGCCGTGCTTGGCCCGCGCTCCTGGAGTTTTAGCCGTCTTCCATTTTTTCCCTTATTCTTTCATGCGCACTCACCTCCGATTGGTTTCCTTGCTCCAAATTAGCTCCAAACAATGTTCAATGTCCTCATAATCAAGACTTGTTCCTGCAAAGCACAAAATTTATAATTAGAGCCATTTGTTGTCATTTAACCTTCATATAGCAATAAAACATAGCTACGTTGGGGCGTAAATGATGGCTAAACAACATGAATATAGCCTATTATCTTGCACAGATTTGACAAGCGTTAACTATGAATTGATGAGTACTTGACTACCATTCGAATTTTGGGGAGATTCAAGCATGAATTCACAAGCCCTATTAACTATACAACTCATTTATTTACGAAAGGGTGGTTTTAAAATTACTTGAACTTTGGGTTCAAACCTATTATATTTAGCTAATAGTATAATATAATTTCTATTTACCTAGTTAATACAACAACAACAACAACAACAACAACAACCACCCAGTATAATCCCACTTAGTGAGGTCTGGGGAGGGTAGTGTGTACCTAGTTAATAATGAATTATTAATGAAAAACTCCCTTGAAAGAGCACTCTTTTGTCAACTAAAGCTATGGATCATAATTATTATGAAAAGCTTGCATGATCCACCGATCTTTATATATTTTTGTTAGTATACTGTATTTATAAAATAATTCTGGAGAAAATAAAATAACATATAAACAAAAATATAAACGAAACAGAAGTTAATCCGAGCCCACTAAATTCAGAGTGTTTTCTTAAGGAATTTAACCCCCTCCTAATACCCAAGGTTGTGGATTAATTCTTCCCACGATATGTTTGCAAGAAAAAAAAAGTAACAGAACTAAACAGTAAACAGGAGGCATAGTAGCAGAAATAGAAAGATGCCCATCCCTGGGTCTGGAACCTGGGGGGTTGCTCCGAGAAATCCTTTCTTTCTCGTCCACTCAGGAGGGTGCGGACACACCTGCGCGGATTACAAGTGACAGTTACAAGAATGGCGAGGAAGTTAACAGTACCCGACGACATTCAGGGATGGATGTAGACCCATCGGGCAGGGATAATCATTCCGGTCCTGGGAGAAGTGGCGACCATTCTCAAGAACCAAAAAGACTGAGCTGAGGGAAGCCCTATGAGTCACTGAAACGACGGCAGGAGTGCCCTTTTTCTATCAATAGAGGGAGCAAAAAAC
>MU752679.1:10710-28404 GCA_026770625.1 Nicotiana glauca | reverse complement strand
GACAGTTACAAGAATGGCGGGGAAGTTAACAGTACCCGACGACATTCAGGGATGGATGTAGACCCATCGGGCAGGGATAATCATTCCGGTCCTGGGAGAAGTGGCGACCATTCTCAACATTTTAAACCCCATTGTGTTTCAGCGAGCACAAAGTTCGGTAGCAAATCACACTTACTGTTGCTTTCTTTGAAGTTAAAATAATGCAGAAGAAAGGAGGAGAACTCAGAAAATCGTATGGAAAACCAGAGAGAATGGACTGGTATTTATAGCCAATGTTGAGCTCAAAACTGAAGAGGTGCAACTCTTCAGAATGACTGTTTATGTAAAACGGCCATATAATGCGATAACATAAACGACTATTTACGCAATAATAAACCAGGAATTGAAGAGGGAAGTTAATATTTTCGTTGAATTTCTATTAATATTTGCTATTAACAAATAAATTTGGTCCAAAAAATTAATCAATCAATCTATTATTTGATCGAAGTCGAAGCCGAGCGGAGCGACGATGACGCGAGGCTCGCCTTCTTCTTAACTCTTTAAGAGCTAGAAGAAGTACAATTATATATATAGCCATCCAAAACCTTCTACTCTTCCAATATGGATAATGTCCCTTTGTCAAGGAAGGAATCTCAAATGAAACTCAAATATTTTATTTTCTTTCCATTTTCCATTCTCCCTCTTTTAAGCCTAATTTAGCTTAAAACCTCAACAATTTTTTCCAGCAAAAATTCTAGGTAGTAAATGTAATTCAAGTTTGACCATTTTAGAACCTTTAATAATTGGTGACTTGATGTTTAAATCGTAGCTAGTTGAGAAGAAAGACATTTTTAGGACCAATGTTTAAAACATAGCTAGCATTTGCATTATCCTCATTTCGAACTGAAAAAGTAAGTTTGAACTTCAGGATGTTATGTCATAAAATTTAGTTTTTTCAATGAAAACGTTAGGACATTATATCGTGAAGTTTAATTTTATTAGTACAAACTTGTGAAAGTTATTATGGAATTTATTTTTTTCAGTTTAAACTTCACTTACTGTCCCGATATTAAATCATAATATCACAATTTTTATTTTTCCAATCCGAACTTAAGTTTCCTAAAATCGAACTTTTCAGTTCAATCCATAGGACAATAAAACTGAAAATTCCAAATGGAATTCATTTTTTTTTAGAAATAGATAACCAATTTCACAACAATCTAATGTGAAAAAGTTAAGGGTGTCTAATAGGTTATATCTCAAAAGTTAAGGAGTTAACCATAATTTAACCCTACTCTCGGGGTTGGAATATAATTACTACATCTTTCTTGCCTCTTTCACATTTCTCTTCCCTCACCGGTCCCCGATTACACCTCCGACAAAAAAATGGCCGACGACAAAGAAAAACCAAAATCCGACGCCTGCGCCGAATCCGAATCCGAATCCGAACATGAGCCTGAAGCTAAAGCTGTACGACTCAAAACCCTAGCGGAGCAGAAATACAACTCCGGCAACCTAAAATTAGCTCTCAAATACGCAAAACGAGCTCATCGTCTCAACCCTAACCTCAACGGCGTTTCTGAAATGCTCACTTCGTTCAAAATCCTCCGTTTATCCACCATTAACGCCGCTAACACTTCAATTCTCCCTGACTACTACAAAATCCTCCAAATTGAACGGTTCTCACACATAAACACCATAAAAACACAGTACAAAAAGCTAGCTCTAACCCTACACCCCGATAAGAACCGTTACGGGGCATCAGAGGAGGCGTTTAAGCTTGTTAACGAAGCGTTTAAGGTTTTATCGGATAAGATTAGGAGGAAGGAGTATGATGTGAAACTTAGGGTTTCTATGCAGTCGGATTTGATGGCTGAGGAGGGTAGTGAAACGGGTGAAACGACGACGTTTTGGACGGCGTGTTCGGGGTGTAGATTGTTGCATCAGTTTGAGAGAAAGTATTTAGGGCATAATTTGATGTGTCCAAGTTGTAAGAAAAGTTTCGAGGCAATTGAGGTTGAAGGAAATAATGAAAATTTAGGGGTTTCTGAAGGGACAAGAGTGAGTGCTAGGATTAAGGCTAGGAAAAGTGTGAATTTGGGGTTTTCAAGAAATGGGGAGTTACGGGGGAAGGGGAAAATGGGGAACGTTGTTTTGAAGAGGCCGAGAGGAAAAATGATGAGAAATGTTGATGAAAATGGTGTTGGTGATAAGGGTGTAAGGCCAAAGAGGGGGGTGAAAGTAATGGATGTGGACACGGAAGGAGATATTGAGAGCGATGATTGTTTGATTGAGGGGTTGAGGCTGAGGACTAAGGGTAAGGTGAGAATTGGTAATGGAACTGAGGGTGTAGGGGCGAAGAGGGCGATGAAAGTAAGGAATGTGGACATGGAAGTAGATCTTGAGAGCGATGATGGTTTAATTAAGGAGTTGAGGTCAAGGAGTAAGAGTAAGGTAAGGAATGTAGATGAAGGGGAGGAAGAGACAATGACATTAGCTGAGATGCAAATGTTAGTAAAAAAGAAGGTGAATAAGGAAAAGGTGGAGGTAGGAGAGAAGAGGGAAGAAAAGGCGAAGATTGATAAGGCAGTGAAGTTTAATTTAACAGAAAAGGTAAGCGAGGAAAGAAAGGAGACGGATTTGAGTTCTGTAGACGATGAAGATGAAGTGGAGATGGAGAGGCTGATTGCGAAAGTGAGAGAGAAGAGGGTGAGGCGTGAGTCGCTAAAGGGGGATGGTTTGGAGCATGGAGGAAAAGGAAGGGATTTAGATAGAAAGAGGGGTGGTAAAGGGTCAAGGCAGGATGATTTGGAGATAGTGGCGGAGAATGAAAAGGAGGAGAATGAGAAGGTGATGGAGTTCAATTTAACAGTAAAGGAAAGCGAAAAAAGAAAGGAGACTGATTTGAGTTTGATAGAAGATGAAGATGAAGTGGAGATGGAGAAGCTTATTGGGAGGGTGAGAGAGAAGAGGGTGAGGCGTGAGGCGTTAAAGGGGGATGGTTTGGAGGATGGAGGAAGAAGGGACTTAAGTAGCAAGAGGGGTGGTAAAGGGTCAAGGCAGGATGATTCGGAGATAATGGCAGAAAATGAGAAGGCGATGAAGTTCAATTTGACGGAAAAGGAAAGTGAAAAAAGAAAGGAGACTGATTTGAGTTTGATAGAAGAGGAAGATGAAGTAGAGATGGAGAATCTTATTGCGAGGGTGAGAGAGAAGAGGGTGAGGCATGAGTCGTTAAAGGGGGATAGTTTGGAGGATGGAGGAAGAAGAAGGGTTCCAAGTAGGAAGAAGGGTAAAGGGTCTAGGCATGAAGAAGATGAGCAGAATAAGAAGGGAATGAAGTTTAATTTAGCGGAAATGGAAAGTGAGAAAAGAAAGGAGACTGATTTGACTTTGATAGAAAAGGAAGATGAATTGGAGATGGAGACACCTATTGCGAGGGTGAGGCATGATTTGTTAAAAGGGGATGGTTCGGAGGATGGAGGAAGAAGCGGGGTTTCAAGTAGCAAGAGGGGTAAAGGGTCTTGGCAGGATGTTTTGGAGACAATGGCAGTGGAAACTTTTGATCTTTATAATTTTGACAAGGATAGAGTAGAGAGGAGTTTCAAGAAAGGACAAGTATGGGCTGTTTATGACGATGATGGAATGCCAAGGGATTATGCTTTGATTGATGATGTTATTTCTGTGCATCCCTTTGAGGTGAAATTGAGTAGGTTGGAGTTCCAAAGTAATAGTGATGAGGCACTGCTACATTGGGGGAAATTGGGTTTTCATATTTCCTGTGGGAGGTTTAAGGTGTCTAGGCATGCTTTGGTTAAATTTTTGAAGAAGTTTTCACATGTTGTTGATTGTGAAAGAGCAGCAAGAGAGTTGTATAGGATTTACCCCTCGAAAGGTTCAATATGGGCATTGTATAAAGAGAATGCTTTAGGTGCTGGCAGCAGGACTCTAATGGTTGAGGATAAGCAATCTTATGATATTGTTGTATCTTTGAGTAGTTACACTGACTTACATGGCGTGAGTATTGCATATCTTGAAAAAGTTGATGGGTTTAGGACTATTTTCAAGAGGAGAGAAATTGGGGCTCATGCTGTTAAGTTGTTAGGGAAGGATGAGCTTGGGTTGTTTTCGCATCGGATTCCTGCAAGGAAGCTATCTGATGAAGAATCCTCAAACATCTCCAAGAACTGTTGGGAAGTGGATCCTGCTTCATTGCCTCACGAGTTCCTAGCTATTCGGGGGAGTTAAAGTGTATGCATATCAGATCGAAATGGACTTCTTGCACTCAGCTATTACCTCTTGAGATCCATTTTAGGTAAAAACGGTATGGATTGAGCATGATGTTCTTCTAAATCAGTCTGTTATTAGAAAGTACTCTGCCCACATATCAAATTGTATCTGGTTCCTTGCCATCCTTGTAAATACAACAACAATGGTCAACATCAGACCAACATGGCCTTTTTGACCTCGTATTACACTTCGGCATTTGATACACCCCCATGCCTGTTGATAAAATACATCTTAGTTATTCCCGTAAATAAATAAGATATAGTAAAAACATTCAGAAATACTAACAAAATTGTGGAGCCATCTTGCTTCTCATCACCTTATCTACACTTTTCCTACAGCAGATATTTATTTCGCTCTTGGTTATTCATGATATAACAATCATCAGCTTCATCCTCTACTGCTGTCACATACGAACAACATTTAGTCTGAGCCAAGCACATGAAAATTTTATAAGAAATGTTCTATTTGCAGTAAAACATTTTTTGTGGAATATACTTTTGATAACCATTGCTGATGGAATATATTCCTTGTCGCAAATTTTGTTGATATTCAAAAGACCCTTTGTCACCTTTATGCTTATCTCCCTATTGCTGTTAATTGTAGTTGGCCTAGATGTATGAGAAAGTTGGTCAACTAGAAGCATAAGATGCAGCAACTAGAAAAAAACACCAATGTCTCCGGTCAAGCAGTGGGAGCAAGTGGTGGGTCGACGCCAGAGTAGCGAGGACAGTTTCCCGAGAGACTTCATTTATCGCCCTTCAGATTTGGAGACTTTCACTTCTTCTCCTTGAACGTCAATTGTTCTATCAGTAGCTTCTTTGCCTTTGATGGTGGAAATTGGTTCTTTTAGAGGAGCATATATAAAATTTTAGTAGTTGTAATTGTGTCTGCAGATTTTGTACTCTCCTAGTGAGTCTCCAGGAGCAAGAGACCTTAATGGTCCTGTAAGCTTGGGGTGACATTAACCTGGTCTGTATCTGATACATACCATAAATAGTCAGGTTCACTTTTAGTCAACCCTATATAGAAATGTTATAAAACAGTGCGGCTGCATGCCTGAATTTAGTAGTTACTGAAATGTACAAGGCTTTTCATCTTCCAGATCAGACAATCATCAAAATGACAAGGCCTTACATGATTTCTCCTGATTTTCTCCTTTTGTAGGTCAATCGCTCTTATGTTGTCACATTTACTCGAGAAATATACAATTTGATCATCTCTTCATCAGTATTGGATTAAACAAGATAGCGAGCTTCTCAATAAGAACTGCAGACTCAGGTATTTGTCCTGGAATATTAAATTCTGAAGGACCAATGTGGAAATTCTCTAGAAACACAAGGTTGCATGGTTTTTTGGGTAGAAAGTATTCCAATAGCATAGGGTTTTTCGATATATTCAGATTCAGACTCATTGAGGGGAGTTGCCGGCCTAAGAAAGCAACAGGGTTGCATATAAGAAGTTTGCAACCTTTTGACATGGTAACAGATGAGTCCACTAAATGTGGCAACAGGAAAGAACTAGCTGCATCTAAAAGTGGATATTCCTCAAGTTGTACAGAGTTAGTTGCCTCCATCTAATACCGTCCTATTCCTCTCCCTTGGAAGGATCCATATCAGTACAACTCGAAACATCCCATGTCCCGCGTCTACCACAGGCCCAGTTGGGTAAAATGTCATTCACTGTGCTCAGTGTCATCCACTCTACTCCAAACAATTGGTAGATGATGGATGTCAAATTGGGAATGAACAATGTAAACCCAAGGCATGGGATTTGTAGCGGCATGGTGGAAAGTGGGGAAGTTGCTGTAGATTTCCACCTCTTGCATTATTGAGCTGTGGTTGAGAGAACTGTAACATTCTCTTTGGATTTATTTCTGAACTCTATCACCATAGATGTACACTCCAACAGATATTGCTGTAGTTCATAAACTACAGGTAGGCAACAGAGGAAACATGTTAGGATTAACTTCTTTTAGGGACTATTGAAATCTGTTTTTCTTTCCTAGTTTTATGTACAAATATGTTTTCGTGTAAGTAGTATATTTTACAAGTAGAAGAATTTTGGAGGTACACACCGAGGTTGGTTTAAATTCTAAGTCAGTAGGTACGAAATGCTATACCAACTAATATTTCTACTTGTTACAATGATTACAAACTTTGAATTAATATAACTTTTGTTAATATTATTCAAGTGGGTATATGTATATAATTGTTTTACCTACAATATTTCCTCCTACTTTTCATAATAATAGAATATTTACTGGTTTTGATTCGATTGATTCGTAGCGATCTCATGGTTTTGTTTTGTGAAAAATTTGAACAATGAAAATAGACGGTGAGCACCTAGTTGAATTGATCAAGTCACATAGGGACTAGGAACAAGTTTCGAGTTTACTCTTCGTACTTGGACCCGTTCAAAGTACTAAAGTAGTACAATCAGGTCATATAGAAACACGGTTTCAGTAGGCAAAAAATTCCAAATGAACATAAATTTCAGTTTGGGTTGTTTTTGAAATTTTATGAATAATTTGAGTAAAAATTTTGAAAAACAGTATTTTGTATGTTTTGAAATTTTCGAAAATTTCTAAAATCTATCTTCAAGTAAAAATTAGAAATTTTATGAACAAACGCTGATTTCGAAAAAAGTAAATTTTGTTTGGAAAAACGGAAATTTTTTTTTACGTCCAAACAGGCTCTAAGTCTTTCGTCGTACTTGGACATGCCTCACGAACATCCATCCATCCAAGGTGGTACAATAATTTTAAAAAAAAGGAAATAAGATAAAGGAAGTATTTTACGTAGTCCCTCCGTCCCAATTTTTGTAGTGATTTGAAGATTTTGAGAGTCAAATAAGTTATTTTTGCTCTGAATTTGAATATTAGATTTTTAAAATAAAATTGACATCATTAATTGAAACTTGTTAGCCCATAATCTTTTTTCCCTCCCGCGAATGTAAATATTACTATTACTGCATTAAAGAAAGAAATTGAGCAAAGGTGCCCAAGATATTTCTTTCAACAAAGTTACACGAAGTTGAAATTTAAAATCTAGTTAATACGCTCTATTCAATTTTTCATGTTTCTGCTCCTTTTTAATTTGGTTATTAATTATTTTAAAATATTTCAATTTCATCATATAGGAAAAAAAGGTCCCGAATATTAACTGAAATATAAATATAAATATAAGAACTAAGCTAACTATGAGAAAAAAATGATATTTGTCTAAAAATAGAAAAAGTTAATACTCGATTTATTTTGTCTCATGGAAAAAAAGAACTATGCTAAAACATGACTTAGGCCTCATTTGTTTGCTCTTGATGAATGTGTGACTTTTAATTAGAGTTGTCAATATGGGCCGGGTCTGACTAGCCCAGCCCAAACCATGTGGACTTTAGCAATTGACGGATTGGGTTGGGCTAGCCCACCATTTTGATGGGCCTTATAATGGTCAGCCTACCCTAGTCCTATGTGGGCCGCAGGTCCTCACGGGATCGGCCTATCAATTTTAAAAATATAATTTTATATTTTTTCTTTAAGTTCTGACCTAAAAAAAGATAATTATTTAAAAGTTAAAAAATATCTTATTGGAAAAAAATTTGCAAAATTTAATAACTTTTTATATTGTTCCAATATATCACAATAAATATTAAAAAAAAAAGTAAAAGAAAGGACTATATTTCATTCACTAAATGTCAAAACTTAAAATAAACTATTCAAGAGAACGTTCATGATGCTTATGATATATCCAACACATCATCTTCATCAAACACATTTAAATCCGCTTGTGACAAGGTTGTCTTAACATCTTCATTTTCATCTACAATTCATACGCAATATTAATTAGTTAAATATTAAAAATATTTAAATTTTAAAAATTAATAATATTTAAATTCACATAAAAATATTACTAGTTTGAGTTCGGAAAAACCTGTGCAGCCAATTTCAAGTAGTAACAAGTGTTTGGACATTTTCATAATAAATTCAACTTCTGTACTTTGTAAGAACACGCCACAAATGCTAAATGTTGATTCCGATGGTACAATAGTAATAAGAATGCTAAGTACATCACGCACCATCATTGAAAGATCAGGATAGAATGGTCCTTCCAATACATGACAACATCATCTCTTGAAACTTCTCAAGATCAAGTTTTGGTTCCTCTTAGTAAAGATCCAATTCTCACTTTCCATCTCTAAAGGCAATATACTTTTTATTTTTTATATATTTTAATTAACTATTTTATTAGGCCCACGGGCCGGTCCGGTCCAGCCTCAGTCAAGCCTCACGGGCCACGGGCTTACTCGAGCCGGACTTAACGACCTCATTTTTAAACGGGCTCCAAAAATTCTAGATCAGCCCTGCTAAATCACGGGCCAAACCCATATTGACGAATCTACTTTTCATCATTCAGATCTCATACATTAAATGCATTTGTATTTAAAGTCTAAATTTTAATCATTTAGATCTTAATCATTAGCTATTTTTTTTATTTTACAACCACTTAATGAGTGTGAATATGTTTATATGATTAAGATCCATAACAGAGATTTAATTTCATTAAGATGCTATCATCCACATTTATTACTCTCACCGCCCACCACCACCCACCACACCCACCACCACCATCCAACCACAACTACACGCTCACCACCTCAACAACCACAACAATCACCCCATCATCATCGACAACCATAGCTGGCATACACCGCCCACCATTATAAACTACCACCACCCACTATCACCTTCCTCAATCACAATCACAACCATCGCCACCATCCACCATTATTAACATTCACCATACACCACCATTATCCTTAACCATAATCGATATTGCTATCAATCACTACTAGATACAATCCAGAACCACCACCATGACCAAAACCACCACCAACTACCATATATACTATTGATAGAACATTAGATTAATTACTATTTTATTTGAATTTTATGTATATTAAATTTTAAATAAAGATAAATTTTGTATATTCAGATGCTAAAAAATAAAAAGTCTTAATCATTTAGTATTCAGATCTTAATACGTATCTTCATATTCATATGCTTATTCAGATACAAATATCTTAATCTTAATACACATGTTCATATTCATGTATTCAGATGACTTAATCTTAAAAAAAAATAAATGAAGTCTTATACTTCTCCACAAATAATTGGAAATCTTACAGAAATATCCCAAATAAGTCCTAACTTACCAATCTCTAGCTATTAATCATAGACTTACCAAAACAAGCCAAGCACATATGAAATTAAAAAAAATAAAAATAAATAAATAAGGCCTTTCTCTCCAAGAATCACACACAAAGATGTTCTTCCATATTTTAAAGCGTGATCAGAAAACTTTTATATGCAAGATGAAAAGAAAATTTCATGGATGGAGTAACAAACAAGGTTATAAAATACAAAAATATTTCAAAAATCTAAGCAAAACAGAACCTTTTTCAATGGGTATAGTTGAAATTCATTGAAAATATATAGATGAGTTAATAAACAAAATATGAGGAACATTGGAGGTGATTAGGATTAATGCCAAATTAAAATTCGTAGTTAAAGTCGAGTTCAAAAAATTCTTCTATGTCACATGTACATAACATATATCACGCACACACATATATACATGGATATACATGTGATACACATTTGAACATTTGCACATATTATTTTTTTCATGTTTATTTTTTACTTCGACTTTTCAATTCAAACCATCTCAAAACTCCACCAAACCACCCCAAAACTGAGATTCAAACTCTTTAAGATGTACCCAAACTATTCTAATAACATCCACTTAAAAGAAAGCAAAAGTTTGACTTTATTGACTATAAATAACTAATTGGCTAATATTAGTGATATTTTATGAATTATCTAATTTTTATAATAAATTACTTATAAATAGACATAACTGATAGTTTCCCAAATTATATTTTATGAATTGACTAATTTTTTATAATAAACTACATATATATAGACATAACTGATAGTTTCCTCAATTTTCGTCCTTATAAAAAAGTAGTTAAAACCCAGCCCGTAGTTAGCAACTTCTATACAGAGCAACAAAGTATAACAACAACAACAACCCAGTAAAATCCCACAAGTGGTATCTGGGGAGGGTAGAGTGTACGCAGATCTTACCCCTACCCCGGAGGGGTAGAGAGGCTATTTCTGAGAGACCCTCGACTAGAGAAGAAAAAAAAATAAAGACAAAAAACAATAGATCAGTGACAACAATAGAAGATAAAATAATAAATACAACATCGTAAGATATAGAAAAATAGTTGTAAAAACAATAACTATAAACAACAACACTACCAATAGGAAATACAAAGCAACAAAGTAAGTTGTACTCCCTCCGTTCACTTTTACTTGCCAGGTATACTAAAAATAGATTTTCATATTTACCTATCAATTTACGCAAATTAAGAGAAGATAATTTTTTTTCCTGTTATACTCACAATATTTATTACTCATTTTAAATTATTTTGTCAAATCCAATAAAATATGCATCATTAATATGAATATTATGGTAAATTATGCATTATATTTATTATTTCTTAAGGGGTGTGAAAAGTCAAAACTTGACAAGTAAGAGTAAACGGAGGGATTATTTATGGATTAGTTACCTCTTATAGCAAAGGTTGATGTCTTATTTATTTTAAATAAATACCATTTTAAAAAATTATATTCTATAACTACCTTTTGATTTTTATGGCCAAATACTTATTTATGGTCACCTCCTACCCTTAATCCATAAAATACGCTGCCCTCTCACTCATAAAATACGTTGCCTCTCTGGCCTGACCCTAATAAAGGCAACGAAAACTCCATGGCCAACTCCAGTATGTTTCTTCTTCTTCTTCCTTTCCGATTTTGATTGTTTCTTCTGCCAATATGTTTCTTCTTCTTCTTCTTCTTCTTCTTCTTCTTCTTCTTCTTCTTCTTCCTTTCCATGGAAAGGAATTTTTTGGGACTTTAACTTCTTGGAAATTTCTTCTTCAGTGGGTGTAGCAATTTATTCCAATTCGTTACCAGCGGGTGCTAGCCAAATTCAGTTATGGGACTTTAACTTCTTCATATGCGTTACGGATGCTAGCAATTTCTTCTTCAGAGATCTTTCTCATTTTCTTCTTCTTTATCTCATCGCCGCTTATGGAATCATGATCAGAATCTGATGGATCGTCGGAAAATCGTCGACTAAAATAGGTCGTCTGATGTTTGGGGTTGAGCAATTTGAAGATTCAGTTATTTTTTTAAGAGCATTTCAATGTATCTCGCTGTATTTGTATATATGTCATTGTATTCACTATTGTTTTTTTTTTTGTAATTCAATGTATCTCGTTGTATTTCATGTATTTTATTGTATTCAGTATCTTTTTTTCTCATTGTATTTCAATGCATCCCGATGTATTCTATGTATTTCATTGTATTCACTGTCTCTCTATATGCCATGAATGTATTCATATATATTTTTTAATTAATATAATTTATGTATTCAGATGTATTATATAATTTTCTTGAAGATTGCTATATTTTTGGGATATTTTTCGGTTGAGAATTTTTTTATATCTAAAAAATACAAAATTTATGTGTTATAATTGAGTTTGTTGAGTTATATTAGGAGTCTATTATGTTAATTGATTCACATTCCGTTTTAAAAATAATATAATCCCCTATTTCGCGTCATCGAATACAGTCGAATACAATAATCTGTCTAGCTGTAATCCCATGTTTCACTCCATGAGTACAAGTTTGCTTTTCAACCATATATTGCAAAGACCAAATGGAGTTCTGATCAAAAAGTTATATCTATTTTACTAGACAGTGCGTAATATGCCTACTCGATTTTTCGTTCGCTCTAACTATCATCCGTTGACCCCCAAACACGATCCCGAATTAATTCCTTGAGCTTTTACTCAGACTTCAAAGCTCCAAATCACTTGAATTTATTCCATAACATCTATATAGCTCGAAATCACTCCTACAAGGCATAAAACACACAATTAGTGCAAGATACTAGCAATTAAAGCTTAAACTCAATCAAAGTGCAGTAAATTTGAGTGTAATAAGCGACTAAAATACATAATTATAGCCCATCATCAAATACTATTTACAATAATATCCTTGTCAGTTTGGATTGGGTATTGTTCTAGGAGGAATATCCTTTAGATTTCATATGCAGATTTTGGTGAAGATTAGAATTGATCTTGGTTGAATTTCATATTGAAATTTGAAGAGGAAGATATAAATAAGTTGTATGCAAATTTTACGTTAGTTGTATGGTTTGATCAGATTCTATGCAACAAAAAAGTTGTATATAAGTTATATGTTATCACCAAATTTAAGAAAACTCTAACTTTTTGTTGAAAACCAAAATCAAGCTAAATCAGGTAAATAATATCCATTTTTGTCCTTATAGAAAAATTCTAGAATATTAATTGGAATATAAATATAAATATAAATTTACGAGTTTAGAAAATCATGAGAAAAATGATATCTGCCTTCATCCTACCAAAAAGCGGCTAAAATACAGGTTGCACGAAGTCGGCACAATAAGTCACATTAGTAAATTGCGAGGTATAAGTCGCATTAAGCTGATGCGATTATAAGTGAATTAGTCTAATGTGATTTTTAAGTCGCATGTGTGTAATGTGATTTTTAAGTCGCATGTGTGTAATGTATATGTAAGTCGCATTATTGGGGAAGCGTAATATATATATATATATATATTTTTTTTTTTGCATGCATGCCACCTTGTGATGATTAAAGTACTTGTGCAATGTCTTGTAAGTGGGGGTGGCAAACGGACGGGTCGAGTTGGATATGCGCGGGTAAAAACGGGTAATTTAAAAAATGAATAAATTATTTGACCCGATCCATATTTGAGACGGATAAAAGCTGGGTTATCCGTCGGATAATACGGATATTCATATTATGCATGACTTCTTATGATCACTTTTGGGAGAATTCCTAGTCTCTTAAACTTGAGAAAACCCCAATTTGAGAAACCCCCAATTTGAGGCTTTTCAAATGTAAAAACTAAACTCACTAGTTATCTATTTGGTTATCCATTTTCTAAGTGGATAATACGGTTTTTTATCCATATTCGGCCCGTTTTTAAAAAATTTATTATCCAACCCATTTTAATGGATAATATGGGTGGATAACTACTTGTAAGTTGTTAGCTTCTTCTATTCCAGTATTTACTGCTGCGGTTACTCTAATGATGACGTGCTCCTTTTTATTTACATAGGTTCTTGTTCTTTAATATGCTAGTGATGAGGTGCTCTTAAGCTAGTGTTTTGCCATAAATTTTCAAATATTTGATTTGGGTGAAATTTGAGTTTGAAGATGAAAATTTGTTTGGACATAATTTTTCAAAACATATTTCACTTTTTGTTTTTTTGAAAAAACATGAAATACGACTTATACCCATAAGTTTTACAAACTAACAAAAATATCCAACAACTCTGAAGAAAATTCATACGAAACAAGCGAATCAAATCTGAAGAAAATTATTGCAAACATTAGCATATTTTAGAAAATTTATGCAAACAACTTTGGCGAAAATTTTCTTCTGTTTATAAAAGAGGACAAACCCGCGTGAGTTTAATAAGGAAAAAGTGGGTAGATATGAATTAGTTGGGTTATAATAACAGAAGGTGAGATTTTTTATAAAATGTAAAAGTTTGGGGAGCTGGTTTTGGGATTTGAAAATTTGCCAAAATATGGATAAAATCTATAAACAAATAGGTATTTGCCAAAAATATTTGGAAAAAAATTGACATAATCTATGGGGCTAATATTTTTGTAGCAGTGTGGCCCATGCTTGCTTGTATGGGTATTCCTAAATGAAAGAAACAACAATGTGTTGAAGGAAAAGCAGAAGCCACTCTTGACTGAAAACTGCTTTTGGTGGGGTAAACTGAAAGATGTTAATGAGGCTATTCCTGTGGTATATTTTGTTAGAACAATGGGTATAATTTAGGCTTTGAGGAGTGATAAAATCACTATCTTTTAGGTATTAATTGCTCTACTAGTTTGCTGCTGGTTTATGATAATATACCCTCAGGATACAACTAAGCCCAGAGATTTGAAGACATCAATTTCTGAAAATCTCTTTTTAGAACTTCAGTTATGGACTTTCAAGAGAGCTTTTAGAGAAAATAAGAAGAAGAGGAGTTAGAAGAAATCTGCCGCGAATGAACCACTTATGAAGTAATTTATAGGCAATGCAATTGCAGTAACAACACACCTTTCTAAATAACAGACACGTCAATTCATATTGAACCATTATCCAACAACGATAGTATTGCAACATTAGTATTGTAACTGCAATTAAGATTCAAATATGTAAGTGAAACTTGAGGTTTAACTTCTCTTCTATGTGATAAATCTCTCTTCTAGATCTAACTTGTCAAGCTACTTCAACAATACCCCACTTAGCTTGGAAGGTTAGGTTCATAATTGTTTCATGCATAAGGAAAAGTATCATTCGATTTAAACTTCTCTTTTTTGTGAAAGCATCTTAAAGCTCAAACAAAATCTTGGTATCGTTAAAGATTAAACCTGATTCCTTTGTGTTAGAACTGGAAATACTGCACACACGAACCAATTATTACGAGTTTAAAACTCACCAAACTTTAGCACTAATATGGTCTTGTGCTACTTCCTGAATTCATGAACATTTACAAAGACGTCTCGTCTTTTGTTGAAGAGGTGCCACTTCGTACGCTCAAATAGGTGAAGTCTTCTGTAATACTACAATATCTTGGGAAAGTCATTTGTAGTATCATTAATCTTCATTAAAAGTATAGTTACTCATCCTCCAATTTGATTTAATACTGTAATAATTCGAATAACATATTCAGCATTCACCAAGTTTACTAATAATTTGTTATTACCCTTTAAACTTTCAATTCTAACAATACTGAAAGTTGGGTTCTGATAATAGGCTAGATTTATATAATTTAGCGATTGTTTTTACCCCAGCTTTATCATGTTTCAATGTTATAAAATAGTTAAATGATGAAAAATTGGCTCTAATGGTGACTTTTGTGTTTCACAAGAGTGCAATACCCAAATAAAGACTTATGATGGTGATCCGAGCAAGAATTGGAACTAGTGGACGAATTAAGGACATGAAGCTCGACATGGCAGAGGGAAACCTCATTAGCACGGGCCTTAGCGCGCCCGCGCCGCTAGCCCAGTCATCAGAGGAGTGTTACTCCACTAGCACGGGTCTTAGCGCGCCCGCGCTAGTCCAGTTCCGGAAGACCAATTTTCAGGGGTAAACTTGGAAGTCTGGGGAAAAATTCACTTAATCTATAGAAGGTCAAGCACGCCCAATGAGGGATTATCAAGTTTTTCATAGTTTAGTGCAAGAAAAAGAGAGGCAAGAGGCAAGAGGCAATGAGGATTATTCACCAACGAGTTCTTCTTTTCTTCCTTTTGTTTTTACGATTTGTGATGAATTTGAATATTATTGTGATGAACGCTAGTATGAGTATCTAAATCCTTTATCTAGGGTTGATGGAATCAATTGTTGGTGGAAGTTTTGACTCAAATTATTATAATCGAGCCGGGTTTATGATATGATTGTTCAACTACATTTTGTATGGTGATTAATTGAATAGGCCCTTGATTAATCGTGTCTAATTACCTTATATTGCTTGAGAAAGAATATTAGGTCAGACAACTATTGAACAACACCACTTTTGGGTAATTGAAGAGATTCGTTTCTTGAACTTAACAGTGGGTTTAGAGATAACGAAACTTTGGTGGGATAATTTAGAGTTGCATAACTATTGTCAGCTAGAGTAGTTCGAGAGAAAGCTCTAGTAAATTATTGTAAGTAATCGAGAGATAATTACGATAACCCATAACTCTTAATTCCCATAGAGTATTTCGGCGAGATTATAGCGGAAGAGTCAAGACCTAAACTAGCAATTGGGGAAATCACTGCCCTAGACCTTTTTACCATTGAATTATCCTTGTTTAGTTTACTGTTGTTTTAATACTATTTGAAGTAGTTAAACAAAAACCCAATCTTATTGATCAAAAATCTTGCATCTAGAGTGTAACGACCCGGCCGTTCATTTTTGGAATTTACGCCCCGAACCCCCCCTTTAACTGCTTTTCCTAAGTTCATTTCTGCTATTTTGGTTTGCCGGGACGTTCGGTATTAGGATTCGGAGTGTTTTGGGACACTTAGTCCCTAAATGAGAGCTTAAGAGTTGAAAAATGATCCGTATTCGGAACAGTGTGAAGACGACCTCGGAATGGAAATCCGATAGTTCCATTAGCTCCGTTAGGTGATTTCGGGGTTGGGAGCGTGTTCGGAATGTTATTTGGAGGTCCGTAAATCTTTTAGGCTTAAAATGCCGAAGTTTGAATTTTTGAAGTTTCCGGTCCGATAGTGAGTTTTTGATCCGAGGGTCGGATTTGAATTCCGGAGGTTTCTGTAGCTCCGTCATGTCATTTGGGAGGTGTGTGCAAAATTTCAGATCATTCGGACAAGGTTTGGATAGGTTTTTGATCGAAAGTGTGTTTGGTTAGAATTTGAAGTTCATAGGCTTGAATCTTTGATTAATTCGTGTTTCCGGCGTTGTTTTAGGTGGTTTAAGGATTTGAGCAAGTTTGAATGATGTTACGGGATATGTCTGTATGTTTGGTTGAGGTCCCGGGGGCCTCGGGTGTGTTTCGGATGCTCAACGGAACAATTTGAAGTTAGAAATCATTGCAGAAAATTGCAGGTCTGATGTCCTTCTACGCGTTCGCGAAGCAATTATTTCCTTTCTCATCGCATTCGCGTCCTCATCTACGCGTTCGCGTAGTGTATCTTGTGGAGATGTCAAATTCCTTCATCGCGTTCGTGTTTATAGTCTCGCGTTCGTGAAGCTCTTCCATGTCCTTCATCGCGTTCGCGTCGCCTTCCACGCGTTCGCGTTCGGCAAATTGAAGGACCTTTATTTTTCTTCAACGCGTTTGCATGAACTGTCCCGCGTTTGCGTAGCTTGCTGTGCCAAGCCTTCGCGTTCGCATCCCTCCCTTCACGAATGCGAAGGGCATTTTGGGGACCTTCTATTTTTCTTCTTCGCGAACGCGTGAGACCTGTCGCGTTCGTGATGGCCAAACACCTGGGCAGACAGATTAAATTAGCCATTTCGAGGGTTCACCATTTTTACAACATTTTGACTTCTAGAGCTCGGTTTTTGGCAATTTTTGAAGGGATTTTCATCAGGGCAACTTGGGTAAGTGATTCCAACTCGGTTTAGGTCATATTCCATGAATCTCCTCTTAATTTCACCCTTTAATTTCGTGTTTTGAATGGGAAGTGGGTAAAACTTCTTAGACCTAATTGTGAGGATTTGAGGGGGCATTTGACCTCCGATTTGGGAGATTTTTATATGGTTAGACTC
>MU752667.1:109831-133017 GCA_026770625.1 Nicotiana glauca | reverse complement strand
GATAAGATCAAAGAAGAAATCACAAAACAGCTGAAAGCAGGGGTAATCCGGGTGGTCCGATATACTACATGGTTAGCCAATGTGGTTCCTGTGCCAAAGAAAGTTGGGAAGACCCGGGTATGTGTGGACTACAGATATTTGAATAGGGCGAGTCCCAAAGATAATTTTCCGTTGCCCTACATCCACATCCTTGTTGATAACTGTGCCAAACATGAAATACAGTCCTTCGTGGATTGTTACGCAGGATATCACCAAGTGTTGATGGATGAAGAAGATGCCGAGAAGATAGCTTTCACTACACCCTGGGGCACCTACTGCTATCGGGTCATGCCATTTGGGCTGAAGAATGCCGGGGCAACCTATATGAGAGCCATGACCGCCATTTTCCATGACATGATGCACCAAGAGATAGAGGTGTATATAGATAACGTAATCATCAAGTCCCGAACTCAGAGTGACCATGTTCGAGATTTGAGAAAGTTCTTTGAATGGCTGCGCAAGTATGATTTGAAACTGAATCCGGCCAGATGTGCCTTCGGAGTTCCATCAGGCAAGCTCTTGGGTTTCATAGTCAGTAGAAGAGGGATCGAGTTAGATCCAACAAAGATAAAAGCTAATCGAGATCTACCCCCTCTGAAAACTAAGAAAGACGTGATGAGTTTACTGGGCAGGTTAAACTATATTAGTCGGTTCATTGCTCAACTGACTACCACGTGTGAACCCATATTCAAACTTTTGCAGAAAGATGCGGCAATCAAATGGACATCCAAATGTCAAGAGGCCTTCGACAAGATCAAGGAATATCTGTCAAATCCTCCGGTGTTGGTTCCACCCGAGCCAAGGCGACCTCTCTTTTTGTATCTGACGGTGTTGGAAAATTCTTTTGGTTGCGTTCTGGGGCAACACGATATAACCGGCAAGAAAGAGCAAGCGATCTACTATCTGAGTAAGAAGTTCACCAGCTACGAGGCCAAGTATACTCTGTTGGAGAGAACATGCTGTGCTCTGACGTGGGTCGCTCAGAAGTTGAGACACTATCTTCAAGCCCACACTACCTACCTCATAACCAGGTTGGATCCATTGAAATACATATTGCAGAAACCTATGCCCACTGGGAGACTGGCAAAAAGGCAAATCCTACTCACTGAATTTGACATAGTTTATGTCATTCGTACGACAATGAAAGACCAGGCGTTGGCAGATCATTTAGCAGAAAACCCGATTGATGAGGAATACCAACCATTGAGCACACACTTCCCGGATGAAAAAGTTAATTCAGTAGAAGCTATCTCTGAAGACACTCGTGCTTGGAAAATGTTCTTTGACGGAGCGGTAAACGCAAGAGGTGTAGGCATTGGGGCAGTTTTGATATCACCCGATGGTCAGCACTATCCAGCTACAGTTAGGCTTCGATTCTTCTGCACAAATAACACAACTGAATATGAGGCCTGCATCATGGGCATGAATATGGCAATTGACTAGGATATTGAAGACTTATTGATCATGGGGGACTCCGATTTGATTATCCGGCAAGAACAAGGAGAGTGGGAGACTCGAGATGTTAAACTCATTCCATATCGGCAACATGTGGAAGATCTCACCAAACTCTTCAAGTCAATAGAGTTCAGGTACATTACTCGATGCCACAATGAACTAGCCGATGCACTCACCACTCTAGCTTCAATGATGCCTTACCCAGGCAATGCTCATATTGATCCTCTGGAAATTCAAATCAAAGAAAGGCGCGGTTATTGTAGTACGGTCGAGGTGGAGCCCAGCATTCAGCCCTGGTATCATGATATCAAAAGATTTCTGAAAACACAAGAGTACCCCGAGCAAGCCACTGGAGACCAGAAGAGAAACATTAGACGACATGCAAGTGGTTTTTTCTTAAGCGGCGATGTTTTGTATAAAAGGACCCCGGACCTCAACTTGCTAAGATGCTTTGATGCCGAAGAAGCCGGAAGAATTATACATGAGGTGCACGTAGGGGTGTGCAGACCTCATATGAACGGATATGTTTTGGCAAAGAAAATCCTGCGGGCGGGATATTATTGGATAACCATGGAGAAAGATTGCTTCAGCTTCGTTCGAAAATGTCATCAATGCCAGGTGCTCAGTGATTCGATTCATGCACCTCCAATGGAGCTTCATCCAATGTCAGCACCTTGGCCGTTGGTTGCCTGGGGTATGGACGTCATTGGGCCAATCGAGCCGAAAGCTTCAAACGGGCATAAATTCATATTGGTTGCAATCGATTACTTCACAAACTGGGTTGAGGCCATCACTCTCAAGTCAGTCACCAAGAAAGCTGTGGTAGATTTTGTGCATTCCAATCTCATTTTTCGCTTTGGTATTCCTGCAACTGTCATTACCGATAATGCTGCAAACTTGAATAGTCGTCTGATGGGAGAGGTATGTGAACAATTCAAGATAACGCATAGAAACTCTACCCCTTATCGGCCAAAAGCCAATGGTGCTGTTGAAGCAGCAAATAAGAACATCAAGAAGATTTTGAGAAAGATGATTCAAAGCTCCAGACAATGGCATGAAAAGATGCCTTTTGCATTACTCGGGTATCGCACCACAGTGTGTACATCAATCGGAGCCACCCCATACTTGTTGGTTTACGGAACTGAAGCAGTCATACCTGCAGAAGTAGAAATCCCTTCGCTTCGTATAATTGTTGAAGCAGAAATCGAGGACAACGAGTGGGTTAAAACCCGACTAGAGCAGTTGTCACTAATTGATGAAAAACGGATGGCCGTAGTGTGCCACGGGCAGTTGTACCAACAAAGAATGGCCCGCACCTATAACAAGAAAGTACGTCCCAGGAACTTTGAAGTGGGACAGCTCGTGCTCAGACGCATTCTTTCTCATCACCAGGAAGCAAAAGTAAAGTTTGCTCCCAATTGGAAAGGTCCATACATAATCCGAAAGATTTTGCCAAAAGGAGCAGTGTATCTAGGAGACATTGAAGGAAACGATCCTGAAACAGCAGTCAATGCGGATGAAGTAAAAAGGTACTATGTCTAGACCTCCTAGGGTGATAGCTTTTGTGAAATTGAGATGACGAAGGCTTTCCTTCCCGCTACCCCAAACACTATCAATCCTTCGTAAACCCTTTGAGCCAGTTTTGTTTCTTTGGCTACCCTCTTTGGAACCCGAAAGTACAAAAAGGAAAAGAAAGGAAAAAGAAAATAAAAATAAAAGAAAAAGAAAAAGAAGAAAAAAAAGAGAAAAGAAAAAAAAGAAAAGAAAAGAAAAAGAAAAAAAAGAGACAAAACCAAAACCTGCCTGAACTACGTTTGAATTGATTCCGAAAGGATACGTAGGCAACCTCTCCCTGAGGTTCAGTCACACCAAAACAAAAAATCCCAATTTCCCCAAAAGTTGAAACTGGGGAAGATGATATAATGGTTCGGCTATGAATCCGCCGAAATGGTTCCGAAGTTATAGTTCCTCCCAAATCTTTCTTACCCCAAAGACCTCGTCCAAGTCCTTCAGATCAATTGGCAAAGGCAAGGAGGTGGAAAACATCATTGTCGGAAGCTGATACAATTCAAATTGAGAGAAATAAAATGAGAGAGTCTTATCGGTGAAAACCTTAGGGCACCATAAGGCGATGGTGAGTAGAGAAAATGAAAATGAGAGAGTCTGATTAGTGAAAACTCGCAAAGAGCAGTATCGGGCGACAGTGAGAAGAGAAATGAGAGAGGTCGATTGGCGAAAAACCGCAAAGGGCGTTGTCGGCCAAAAAGAAGACATCTCATCACTAAAAGAGTCCTGGCAAGGTTCCCTGGTTTTTGAAATGCGGATCAATGGGTTCACGAGAAGCTGGAAAGTTTGTGTGGGTCGGGCGTCCAGTCCAAGAAGCATGTCATGTTCATTTTGAAGCCAGTATGCATCCCAGATAAGTCCTTCTCTTCCCCCCGAATGGGACGCTTCTCTTTAAAAACTTATACGCTTGCTTGTTGCATACATTCCTTTGAATCCCTTTCGGTTTAACTCTAATTCCGTAACTTTCACAAAGAGAAGGTGGCAGGACCGGTTTCACAGGGCTCTGCTTGGCAAAAGCCGGAGAAAATTCCCAGCCTCAGCGAGTGTGTCAGTCCAATCCCGATTGACCATGGTGATTGATGCGTTCAAAGTAAAGACATTTGAAAAGAAAGAAAGTCAAAGGCAAAGGTCCCAAAGGCAGAATAAAGTGAAAAGGCCAGAGCCCACACGGGCGAAGTCATAATGAAATCCTGAGAGCTGAACCCGGTCAGTCTGAAAAGAGATTCACCCCCAAGGCCAACAAGCAGCAAAGTTCTCAACGGAAAGGGGGCCGGGATCATGAAATTAGGATGATCAAGGCCACAAAATCAACCACCGTGCAAGAAGCAGGTGCTACCTAAAAAGAAATAAATGCGCAAGCGCTGAAACAACTTTGCAGCAGGAAAGCGACACAAAGGGAAGTTTCCCGAAATTCTTTCATGCATTTTGCTAACTGAAAAGAAAAAAAAAGAAAAATAAAAGAAGGAGAAAAAGAAGAAGAAGAAAATAAATGAAAATGAAAACCCCAAAAGAAAACAAATCATAGTAGCATAGGGCTTTTTCTTTCCAAATCCCGGCCAAAAAATCGAGGATCTCCCGGCCAAAAAATCGTGGAGCTTTTTCTTTCCAAATCCCGGCCAAAAATCGAGGATCTCCCGGCCAAAAAACCGTGGAGCTTTTCCTTTTCAAATCTCGGCCAAAAAACCGAGGATCTCCTGGCCAAAAAACCGAGGATCTTTTTCTTTCCAAATCCCGGCCAAAAAACTGAGGATCTCCCGGCCAATAAATCGTGAAGCTTTTTCTTTCCAAATCCCGGACAAAAAACCGAGAATCTCCCGGCCAAAAAATCGTGGAGCCTTTTTCTTTCCAAATCCCGGCCAAAAAATCGAGGATCTCCCGACCAAAAAACCGAGGATCTCCCGGCCAAAAAATCGTAGAGCTTTTTCTTTCCAAATCCCGGCCAAAAAACCGAGGATCTCCCGGCCAAAAAACCGTGGAGCCCTTTTCTTTCCAAATCCCGGCCAAAAATCGAGGATCTCCCTACACAGTTCCGATTTGATCTCTTAGATATGTGTCACAACTAACTCACGAAATTTTACTAGTGAAAACTGGGGCAAAAAATTTTATTCGTTTGTTTGTTTTGGTATCTTAAGCAGGTCGACCTCAAGACACAAGGTGTGAGATGACCAATGGACTAAATCTCAATCCAGAATCAAGAAAAGAAGAAAAGAACAAAAAGAAATGAACTCAAATGTGAAGCAAGCAAGGGCGCGGATTGCTCAAAATCTGATTGAAGTCACAAGCTCTACTGATCCTGTTTTGACCCAATGCTACATGAAGAAGAAAACACCTACAACTTGCGAGCATCAAGATTCAGATCGAAGTCCACCGCAAAATCAGCTAAGACTCAAGATCAAGGTTCAAGAGAATCATAGATAGGAATCTTGTAACTCATAGTTGTTAGGTATAGCTAGCTTAGCTTTGATTTTCCTTTTGGTGTAATAAGGAGGTCAGCAAGCAGTAGCAGCAACAACAACAACAACAGTGAAATCACAGCTCCTGGTAGTCCCAGCTACCATACATTCTCGAACTACACTGACCTGATTCCTGTTTAGCCCAGGATATGTAGGCAACCTCTAAAGCAGGGTGCGGTCAAACTTTTAAAAGTGCTTCACACGGAATATTCAAACGGGCAAAAATCGCTCGTTTCTGCTCACTTATCTTTGCACGAAAACTCTTTGTGTTTCCGGGCAAAGAGGGGCAGCTGTGAGCACGTGATTTTTGCCCTAAGCA
Source organism: Nicotiana glauca (assembly GCA_026770625.1). Lineage (NCBI taxonomy): Eukaryota > Viridiplantae > Streptophyta > Magnoliopsida > Solanales > Solanaceae > Nicotiana > Nicotiana glauca. The sequence goes on along the minus strand of MU752667.1, from coordinate 127,185 downwards.
TATTATTCCCAAAAATTCAAACAAAATAATTTCTTTATTATTTTACAAATTTTTGTGAATTTTGTGGCATTTTCTGGTAATTGTAGCATTTTATTTGTGCATTTTTGTTCATATGAAAAATACAAAAGTATATTTGCATTTAGGATTTAATTTTATATTTTTAGTGTTAATTAGGGGTTAATTTGCTTTAGAACAAAATATGAAGAAAATAACAAAAATAGTTCACTTTTTAATTGTTTAATTATGAATTCGTCCCGAAATAGTCTTAAACAACTTTAGGAGTTAATTAGTTTGATTTTTTTTTATAAAATCAGAAAAAAATGAAATATAAAAATACAAAATAAAATACAAAAATAGATAAAAAATAAAAGAGAAAAAAAAGGAAATAGAAAAGGGCTGCCTATTAGAAGCTTGGACTTGGGCCATTTTTAAATAATTTGGCCCAAATATTCCACACCCACGCTCAAGCCCAACTATCCCTCACCCGGTCCGGTTCAAGGAGACGCCCAAACGACGCCGTTTTGGGCGTCATACAATCCTAGCCACTAAATGCTTTTGATCCAACGGCCACCGTTCAAGTTTGGGAGTTAGATTTAACTGTCCGAAAATGTTGAAAAACCCTAAAACACTCTTCATCTTCCTTGTACTCAACCTCTATGTAACACCACCGTCAGCCGCCACCGGAAATCGCCCACGGCGGCGGCCCACCTCCAAATGCCACCAAATTAACACCCCATACTCCTCTCCTCTTCCTCTACCTGAATCCATCAACCATTTTCTTCAAATTCCGGCCAAAAGCTTCGAACATCAAATCGAAGTTTTTTTCGGCCACAATGCAACTTCGTCCAAACTCGCCCAAATTAACACCCTAGGTCACTCTCCCCTTCCCCTATCCAAATCCATGACTATTTTTCTTCGAATCTGCCCGGAGCACCTCGAATCTTAAATTGAATTTTTGGACACAACTCCTAATCTCCCAAACTTTGCTAAATGGACATTATGCAACCCCCCTCGTCTCCTTCGTGAAGATTTCAGCGGAAATGATGCTCAACTACCACCGGAAGTGGACTAAATTCAATTTCGGGAACTGACCGGCTTGGGAATTTTCATCAATGAGCTCCTCTGTCTGTTTCCCTCTTCCTTTTCCTTTTGATATTATCTTAGTTGATTAGTAAGCTTTAATCCGAAATTAATAAAGTTTCCTCTAGTTTTGATTTCTTTATACTATGGTCATAGGTTTAACTTCTAGTTTAGTTTTGTTTAAACTTGCCAATTGAATGCATTTGGGGTGTTAATTAGTTCAGTTCTGCTTTATTTTGAATGCCATGTTCAGGGTTTTATCGAGTATTGTTAATTCGCTAAGGTTCTTTCGGCAATACTGTTCTTAGTCATCATTTTAATCCATTTTGATTCTGTGTTAGTTAATCTATTCATAATTGTTTATTGCAATTGATTAGTTAACTCAAGTGTTAGTTGTTTTGTTCTTTGATTGCTTAGTGTAATTAGTTTAGTGTTGACTCACTTTCAGTTTCAATTAGTATTAGTTGGATTCAATATTAGAGTTTTGGGAATTACTTTGGTTATAGCTGAATAGGTTAGATCATTTTAGTTAACCATAGTTGAAGTTTAACTAAGGCAAAAGGGGTTTGATTGGTTAGTAATTTCAGGGGGTCTCCATGGGTATTTTGGGCACCCAAAATGGTTAGTTTGTTAAAGCTTGGTAATTCTAGAACTCAATTAAGGGTAGTATAGGTATTGTATAAGTAGAAGAACACCCTAGAGCCTTCTAAAATAGGACTTTAGTGTAAATTTCAGCAAACTTAGGGCAGTAACTTGAGAGATAAGCTAAAAATTGAAGGTCTAATAGATGAAATCTGAAATTAAAAGAGCAGAAAAAATGTGAGGGCCATCTAAAACATTCTACCCCATTTGTTGTCTATAAAAGGCAACCCCAATACCTTCATTTACAAGTTTTAGAGACCCCTACAAATTCCCAAGTTTTTGGAGGACCCCTGAAAATTCCAAAAGTTTTAGGAGCCATAAAATTCCCCACCCCCAAAAAAATATTCTCTAAATTCTAGATCTGCAAATTGAGATTCAAAAACTCAAAAATCAAAATTGCAAAAATCGAAAAACAGTAGAAAAACAGGAAAAACCAAAAACATTTACTGTTTCATTGCCTATTTCTGTCAACTTTCAAATTCTACTTTGGTTTTCTTCATTTCTGCTTTAGACTCGAATTCTAAAAGCATTCGGAGGTGTTTAATGACCTATTCAAGTTTGAATTTGGGCCTGTTTAGTGTGAATTTCAGTTGAGTTTTGTTCCAGTAAGGTTCTAGGGCATTTTAAGTTCAATCTTAAGTAAATTTGGGTGCATTCGAGTGATTTGTGGTTGAAATTTCATCTCGTTTGGTTCCAAACTCTTTCTGGGCTATGATTCAACTTTCTGGGCTGTGCATTATTGCTGTTTGCATATCTGTTGGTTTGTTGTTGTATTGCGGCTGCTGATCTTCTTCTTCTGTTACAAATTCCATTTCCAGGTACCATTTCTAAACTCACTGCCATGTAACTGAACTGGACGTTGGAATAAAGAAGTTTCATCAATTCTATGTGTCAACGAATGCCTCCTGTTGATTGTTAGAACTTAGTTATTTTTGTGGTAATTATACTGACATTGCATAAGGCTGATGATTTTGTTGTAGTACTTGGCTGTATAATGGGGACATTTACAGTCTATTTAGAACTGTGTTAATTGGAGTTTATATTGGACTGTTTGGACTGTATTAACTAGACCTCGAATTTGAATTAGCTGGATTGTTAAACTCTGGAACCTACAGCTTCAATGAAGCGTAACTGAACTTGTGTGTTAATCATAGCTAGATGAAATCATAAAAAATAGAATTAGTTTGCCATTGTTAGTCGTTATTTCCACCTTGTTGTTCACTTTATAAATGAGTTGGTCATTGTTTCAAGTCTGCGTGAGTAGTAAAATATGATACTAACCTCATGTTTACATAATCAATTTGTAATGACCTGGATTGCCTAATTAAAAAACAATTGGTACATTTTGTGTTTTTAAATCACGTTCCATTTGGGATTTCATATTAATAGTATTGGAGAATTCAAGTTATGGTCAGTAGGTAAAATAACCGGAATTAAAATTCAGTCACTTAACGTTTGGTTCATTTGGACCCGTTGAGAATCAATTTCAGTAGGTGTTATCATCTATTTGGGCTATCAGATCTCCTAGGCGCCTTTGGGCCTTGTTACTTGAATTGAAGGCGCATGTCCTGTCATAAGTATTTGTCTATTTGGACCTGGGCCAAGCTTCACTGGTCTACCCTCTGTCCAGTGTGGATTGATGTCAGGCCCAATATATTGGTTGGTTGAAATTTTGTCTTGCCCGCATGTGTCGTTTGGTTTGGGCTCCTTGGGCCCAAGACTGAAATGGCCACTGATTTGTTAGCACTTAAATGACAGGTTGTGGGCTTTAAGTTAGGTAGCGGGTTCAAGCTAAAAGGTGTTTCCTCTTGTTTGGATCCGGACTTGAACTTGAGGCCCGAATTTCATAATACTAATTAATTAGCCCTTTAGAGACAAATAATAAATAAAAATCATAGTTGCTTTAGGTTGGCCTTTAAATAATAAAAGTGAGATGAGCCTCGCCAAATAAAATATACGAATTGCGGGGCCCTCATTAATTGCTTAATTAAAAAAACACTTAGCATTTGGAGCGTGCCGTTTAGCGAATTTCACGGCCCTTCGCAAAGTTAAAAAGACGTTGGTCACTTTAGGCGCGCTTTAATAATTTTACATTCCAAAATACGGGTGTGCATTTCATGCAACCCAAATTGAAATCCAAAAACGTTGAATAAGAATGTGTTGAGGATCCGGGTGCATTTCATGTGATGCAATCCGAAAACAATTTTTTAAACGACGTTCACTTTCATAAAAAATAATTTAAAAGCGGTAAATAATTATAAAATGGCACTATAGATATGAACATGTATAAAATTGGATTTTAGTCATTTATAATAATTTAAGCGACCGTGCTAGAACCACGGGATCCGGGGGTGCCTAACACCTTCCCTCGGGTCAACAAAATTCCTTACACAGAATTTCTGGTTCGCAGACTCCAATTGGGAAGTCAAAATTTTCCTCGATTTGGGATTCAAGTTAAACCGGTGACTTGGGACACCAAAAGCCAATCCTTTCCCAAGTGGCGACTCTTAAATAAATAAATAATCTCATTTCAAACAATGTCACTTTAAATGAAAAAACTCCGTTATACATTTATCCTTCGGGGTAGGTGTGTAAAAAAGGAGGTGTGACAGGGTGTACCGAGTATCGAGTGGCATGGTGTGACTAATTATGTTCCTAGTAGAGTGATTTCTTTATTAAAGGCCCAGCGTATGGTTGGGAAAGGTTGTCTTTCATATTTGGCGTTTGTGAGGGATGTTGGAGCTGAGACTCCTAGCATTGATTCTGTTCCAGTTGTGAGGGAGTTTCCTAATGTATTTCCTACAGACCTGCCGGGCATGCCACCAGACAGGGATATTGATTTTGGTATTGATCTGGTGTCAGGCACTCAGCCCATTTCCATTCTGCCATATTTTATGGCACCAGCAGAGTTGAAAGAATTGAAAGATCAGCTTCAGGAACTCCTAGATAAGGGTTTCGTTCGGCCTAGTGTGTCACCATGGGGTGCACCGGTTCTGTTTGTGAAGAAAAAGGATGGCAAGATGAGAATGTGCATCGATTATAGGCAATTGAACAAGGTAAACGTGAAGAACAAGTATCCTCTGCCTCGTATTGATGATTTATTCGACCAACTTCAGGGAGCGAGGGTGTTCTCCAAGATTGATCTCCGTTCGGGCTATCACCAATTGAAGATAAGGGATTCAGATATTCTTAAGACAACCTTCAGGATTAGATATGATCACTATGAGTTTCTTGTTATGTCTTTTGGGTTGACCAATGCCCCAGCGGAGTTCATGCATTTGATGAAAAGTGTATTTCGGCCTTATTTGGATTCGTTCATTATTGTTTTCATTGATGATATTCTGGTGTATTCGCGTAGTCGGGTGGAGCACGCGGAGCATTTGCGAGTTGTATTGCAGAGGTTGAGGGAGGAGAAGTTTTACGCAAAGTTCTCCAAGCGCGAGTTTTGGCTTGGTTCAGTGGCTTTCTTGGGACACGTGGTGTCCAGCGAGGGTATTCAGGTCGATCCGAAGAAGATAGGGCGGTTCAGAGTTGGCCTAGACCGTCCTCAGCCACAGAGATTCGTAGTTTCCTTGGTTTGGCGGGTTATTATCGCCGGTTTGTTCAGGGATTTTCCTCTATAGCATCGCCCTTGACCAAGTTGACTCAGAAAGGTGCTCCATTTGTATGGTCGGATGAGTGCGAGGAGATTTTTCAGAAGCTCAAAACAGCTTTGACCACATCTCCAATATTGGTTTTGCCATCATTTTAGGTTCTTATACAGTGTATTGTGATGCTTCGAGAGTTGGGATTGGTTGTGTATTGATGCAGGAGGGTAGAGTGATTGTTTATGCTTCTCGTCAGTTGAAGCCCCTCAAGAAGAACTACCATGTTCATGATTTGGAGTTGGCCGCCATAGTTCATGCATTGAAGATTTGGAGGCATTACTTGTATGGCGTATCTTGCGAGGTATTCACTGATCATCACAGTCTTCAGCATTTGTTCAAGCAAAAGGAACTTAACTTGAGGCAGCATAGATGGTTAGAGTTGCTTAAGGATTATGACATCACCATATTGTATCATCCGAGAAAGGCCAATGTAGTGGTCGATGCCTTGAGCCGAAAGGCAATGAGTATGGGGAGTTTGGCGTATATTCTAGTTAGGGAGAGACCCTTTGCAGTTGATGTTCAGGCTTTGGCCAATCGGTTTGTGAGATTAGATATTTTGGAGCCCAGCTGAGTGTTGGCTTGTGTGGTTTCTCGGTATTCCTTATATGATCTCATCAGGGAGCGCCAGTATGATGACCCGCATTTGCTTGTCCTTAAGGACAGGGTTCAACATGATGATGCCAGAGACGTGACCATTGGTGAGGATGGTGTGTTGAGGATGCAGGGCCGGATTTGTGTGCCCAATGTGGATGGGCTTCAGGAGTTGATATTAGAGGAGGCCCATAGCTCGCGGTATTCCATTCATCCGGGTGCCGCGAAGATGTATCAGGATCTTAGACAACACTATTGGTGGCAGAGGATGAAGAGAGATATTGTGGAGTTTGTAGCTCGGTGTCTCAATTGTCAGCAGGTGAAATATGAGCATCAGAGACCGGGTGGCTTACTTCAGCAGATGATTATTCCCAAGTGGAAGTGGGAGAGAGTCACTATGGATTTTGTGAGTGGTCTTCCGGACTTTGAAGAAGTTCGATTCGATTTGGGTGGTAGTGGATCGGCTGACCAAGTCCTCGCACTTCATTCCGGCGTGTACTACCTATTCTTCGGAGCGGCTGGCAGGGATCTTTATCTGGGAGATTATTCGATTGCATGGTGTTCCAGTGTCTATTATCTCATATAGAGGTACTCAGTTTACTTCTCAGTTTTGGAAGACTTCTCAGTGAGAGTTGGGTACACAGGTGGAGTTGAGCACAACATTTCATCCTCAGACGGAAGGCCGGTCCGAGCGTACTATTTAGATATTGGAGGACATGTTGCGTGCCTGTGCTATTGACTTTGGAGGTTCTTGCGATGAGTTTTTGCCGCTTGCAGAGTTTGCCTACAACAACAGTTATCAGTCGGGCATTCAGATGGCTCTGTATGAGGCATTGTATGGGAGACGTTGTAGATCTCCAGTTGGTTGGTTCGAGCCCGGTGAGGCTAGGCTATTGGGGACAGATTTTGTCCAGGATGCCTTAGAGAAGGTGAAGCTGATTCAAGAGAGGCTTCGTACAATGTAGTCGCGTCAGAAGAGTTATGTGGACCGGAAGGTTCGAGATATGTCTTATATGGTTAGTGAGAAGGTCTTGCTGAAGGTTTCGCCCATGAAGTTATGAGGTTTGGAAAGAAAGGGAAGTTGAGTCCGCGGTTCATTGGGCCTTTTCAGGTACTTCGGAGGATTGGGGAGGTGGCTTATGAGCTTGCCTTGCCACCCAGCTTGTCGAGCGTGCATCCAATTTTTCATGTTTCGATGCTCCAAAAATATATTGGAGACCCGTCCTATGTTTTGGACTTCAACATGGTTCAGTTGGATGATGATTTGACATATGATGTGGAGCCAGTGGCTATTTGGGTCGTCAGGTTCGAAAATTGAGATCAAAGGACATAGCTTCGGTGAAAGTGCAGTGGAGGGGTCGGCCCGTGGAGAAGGCTACCTAGGAGACCGAGCGGGAGATGCAGAGCCGATATCCTCACCTATTTGAGGCAACAGGTATGTTTCTTGACCCGCTCGAGGACGAGCGTTTATTTTAGTTGGGTAGGATGTGACGACCCGACCCGTCGTCTCATGAGTTACCATTCCGTTTCCTCCATTTTCTGCTTCATTATCAGTGTCTTGTGTGATCGAGTTTGTTTGGATTGATTTTAGAAGGAAATGAGACACTTAGTCTCTTTAGCATTTGGAAAAGTCAACCGGATATTGATTTATATGTTATCGGGCTCGGATATGAATTTCGATGATGCGGTTAGATTCGTGGGATGATTTGTAACTTAGGAGTGTGATCAGAAGTGATTTTGGAGGTCCGGTGTAGAATTACGCTTGAATTGGCGAAGTTAGTATTTTGGCGAATTCCAGTTGATAGGTGAGATTTTGATCTGAGGGTCAGAATGATATTCTAAGAGTTTCTTTACCTTCATTATGTGATTTGGGATGTGTGTGCAAAATTTCAGGTTATTCGGAGGTGATTTGGTTGGGTTTTTTATCGAATGCGTGTTTTGGAAGTTTTGAAAGAACTTAGGCTTGAATTCGATGTAATTTCATGGTTTTGGTGTTGTTTGAATTATTTTGATAATTGGAACAAGTTTGAATGATGTTTTAGGAGGTGTTGGTGCTTTTGGTTGAGGTCCCGGGGGCCTCGGGGTGATTTCGGATGGCTAACGGGAAGATTTTTAAACTTGGGCAATTTCAGGTTTTGCTGTTGCTGGTATTTTCGCAGTTGCGGCTTGGGGACCGCATATGCGGTGTCGTAGATGCCAGGTGGAAGTCGCAGAATCGAAAAGGCAAGAGTAATGCTGGGACCGCATATGAAGATAGGGAACCACACCTGCGGAGTCGCAAATGCGACTATAGGACCGCAGATGCGGTCAGGCTGGATTTAAGGAATTTCGCAGATGCGGTGAGTGGCCCGCACCTGCAGAGCCGCAGATGTGGTTAGGAGACCGCAGAAGCAGTTTGGAGCCTTTAGTGAATTTCTGCAGAAGCAGATGGATGAACCGTAGAAGCGGTACCGTAGAAGCAGAAATTTGGACCGCAAATGCGGAAAGGTCTGGGTAGACCTTATTTAATATTTCATTTTGCAACTTTGGGTTATTTCACCATTTTTGCCTTCGACCTTGGAGCTTTTTGGGCTATTTTGAAGAGGGAAATCAAGGGATTACATTGAGGTAAGGATTTTTGAACTAAAAACACAACCCTAAGGTGTTATTACATGAATTAAGACTGAAAAACTAAGAAATCAAGGATTTAAAATTGAGGTTAGGGCTTGAACTTAAGAGAGTTAAGAATAGGGATTTGAGGGGTCAATTGAACTCTGATTCTTGTGATTTTTATATGTATGGACTCGTGGCGAGATAAGGAATCCGTCAATGTGAAAACTTCTGAGTTTCAAGAAGTGGGCCCTAGGCTCGGATTTTGCAAATTTCGGGATTTTTGATGTGTTTTGATTATTTTTGATTGGGTTTTGTTCCCTTAGCCTATTGTGACGTATTCGTTGTGGTTTTGGTCAGATTCGACGCGCGAAGAGGCCGATTTGAGAGGCAAGGGCATAGCGAGCTAGAGTTTTGGCCGGCTTGAGGTGAGTGATGATTGTAAATGATTTCCTGAGGGTTTGAAACCCCGGATTGCACAACATAGTGCTATATTGAGGTGAAACACGCACTTAATGACGAGCGCGGGATTGTTTACTATTGGGGATTGTGACTTGGTCTGTCTCGATTTATGTTTTTACCGCGTATTTGACTAATACTTGTTTGTTATCATCATGATTTAGGGCTTATTGCCATTTTTGGGCTTCATGCCGACTACTTGAATCCTTCGTGGACTTTTATCACTGCTTCCTCACTATTTTGACACAATTACTTGAGCTCAGTCCAATTGATTACTACTGTTTTACAAACTCAGCCACTTTTACTTGAATTTGAGACTTAAATGATATTTCCAATGTTGTTTTGGCTGAGCACTACTGTTTTACTGATGCCCGGGGGGCTTGTGATGATTTCTGGACTGAGTGAGGCCGAGGGCCATATGTGAGGATATGCTGAGTGATTGTGAGATACTTTATATGCCACGGGGTGGCTTTAGTGATGGGAGGCCGAGTGATGTGAGGCTGAGTGCCGAGTGATGATGCCACGAGGTGGCTTGATGTAGCGCTTGGGCCGTAAGGGGCCCCTTTAGAGTCTGCACACTCACTGTGAGCTCGGGTACTCCTATGATCTAAGAGTGATCCCAAGGGGCTGATACTATACTGAGTGACTGAGAGTGAGCCCGAGGGGCTGATACTATACCGAGTGATTGATACTGGGCCCGATGGGTAGATTTCTACTTACTATTTACCTGTTGTTTTACCTGATTTACCTATTTTTAAAAAGGAGATTTCATTTGTTTCTTCACGGTTTTACTGCTTTATGTGATTTACTTCCTGATATAGAATTGCTTTGTGCCTTTACGTGTTTTCATGCTTTCAATCATTATTTATAATTATTACTCACTGGTTCGGAGTACTTACATTACTCTTGCACCGCTTGTGCAGATTCAGGCATAGTAGAGTCCGCTCCTGAGCGCTGATCCTTCCAGACCAGGCAGTGATTTGGAGTTACGAGTTAGCTGTTGACGTCCGCAGCCCCGTGTCTCCCCTATCCTTTATCTTTCATGTCTTCTTTAGACTATTGTGTCGGACTTCATACTTTATAGACTCATAGCAGATTATGTAGTAGCTCATGACTTGTGACACCCCGGTCTGGGCATTTCATTTTGTCCTTTGTTATTATCGTTGTTTTCCGCAATTATGTCTATCTTAATTATGTTCTAGATTTGCTTATGTTAATTAGTTGTTAAAAGAGTATTTCATTTTATTTGGCTGGCCTTGTCTTCACGAGAGGCGCCATTACGATCGGGTTCGGGAATTAGGTCATGATAGATAGCTCGTTATTGTGATGAAATATTTGAGATGGTATTCATGAGTATATATAGTGTTCAATGAAAAATATGTGTCAAATTTGATTTGCTCCATTTGTTGAACTCACTGAAATTCGGTAACTTCTATTGCAAGTATTACATAGTAGTTATTCTAATCTATCCTTGGAGGAATTAATCCAAAAAACCTTGAGCTATAGTGAGATGATCAAATTTCTAAGGACACACAAATAATATGTGGGCTCAGAATTATTTTATCTTTTTCTTTATTGAACTAACATTTCATTGCTTCTCTGATTTTCTGGTTTTGAATACACTTTACTAACAATCTTAGATAATTTATTGCTATTATTTTTGTTAGGTATTAAATTCGGATACCGGGTCGCTCTATATAGGCTGACCCAACCCATTTGGGAAGAGATAGAGTTTGAGAATAAAATAACTTCTTTGGAGAAGTTACTACACGTTTGGGTGTAGTTGAGAGCAGTTTTCTCAAAGCAGTTAATTTCTTTCCCTATAAAACGTATTTTGGTCTTCCTATTCCAGTGATAATGAACGAACAAGAAGATAGAAAATTACTCTGCCTTTCTTATCAATCTTCTTCTTTAACAGAGAAGAGTTTTCTCCTTCTTTTGCAAAACGCACATCAAGAAAGATATTTAGTTAGTGGAACTATACTTTGTTTTTCAAGAGAAACAAAGTTGGACTTAGGGGCAATTTTTTTGGATTGTAATTTTACTCCGTTGCGCAACGGTACATAATTCTAATTTCTATTTTTACTAAATTTATTTAATAATGGTATCAGAGCCAGGTTATTTGCTCCTAATTGTTGCCAAATGCCAGTTCTATTTTTGGTCCAAACTTCTCGTAATCAGTGAATTCTTTTATGATAAGTTATTTGGCTTCTTTGATCTCTAGTGAATAATTGATTTCTTTTGAAAAGTGACACATAAAGAGGGCAAATTGTAATTTTTGTCCAAGAACGGATACTTTGAAGCCAAATATCGTCGAATATGTGTTATGTATCGTCTATAATTAGCTTGACAGAAAATATAGAAGAGAATTTTTAAATTCATTCAAGTGAAATTAATAATTAGAAATAGTATTTAAACCCCTCGAACACGTGTGTTGGTAAATTGGCGGGTCGGATCGAATGTGATTCAGGTCGAAAACAAATAATAAAAAACGGTTCAATTATCCGACCCGACCCATATTTAATACAGATAAAAAATGGGTTAATCGGCCATATTATCCATGACTTCTTGTGATCGCTTTTGGAAGAATTTCTAGTCTCCTAAACTTGAAAAATGCCCAATTTGAAGTTTTACAAATGTAAAAGTTAAACCCATTAGTTATTTATTTTCTAAATGGATAATATGGTTCTTATCCATATTTGACCTGTTTTTAAAAAGTTCATTGTCCAACCTATTTTTTAATGGATAATATGACTGGTTAAATTGTTTTCTTTTAACCATTTTGTCACCACTATTAATTAGTATAAATTAACAAGAAAGCTAATAAGTTTTGGAATACGCAATCATGTTTGTGCAATATTAACAATTATTATGTATATTGGATCTCTCAACCTTTTGAGGGAGAAATTAACTCCATCTAGAGAATAGAAATGAACTGCTTAGTATTTTTTTTCTTTTACTTTTTTGGTATAAAGAATGCACTGTAATAATAATAACTCCATACTTGACATCATACAATTCATGTAAGTTTTTGTTACCATAGAATCTCTGTAAATATTTGTTTTAAGGGGATTCTTATCTTTTTTTTTCTTGGAGTATGTATGTTCTCACTTTTAACTGCATTTGTGCTATTATATTTATAAAATTGTAAGCATCCTTAAAAAAGAATTAGATATTACTATAAACATTTACCATTAATGTATCACGTTATATAATTTAATTATACATGCAACAATTCAATTTTTATTTTTACACTGATCTCTTCTGTTTGCAACGTGTCCCGCTTATTAGTTACTATTGCAAATCACCACCACCCAAAGTAGTAGTATTAACACAAAAGGCAACCAATCATTTTAAAATAAAGATATAATAACAAAATCAAATAAGGATGCCAAAGATTGCAACAATCTAAATTTCAGCTTTTGGACCACTACAAAATATACCAAAATGGAACATGAATCAGACACAATAAATAAAGAGAAGAAAATCAAGAAGAATTCAAAAATTAAACCTGTTATATGTTGCAGAATGAAGAAAATCAATGGATTTTTTGAGGAAAGGGGAAAATTTGACAGAACCAAGAGAAACGAATATACAGATTAGACAACTTGATGTGCATTTTTATAGAGTGAAATAAAGAGTTTATGCAAAAATATCACACTACTATTACCCTAGATGATGAAAGAAACAAAACTAAAATATGAAAACTATATGACTTTCTCTCAATAATAATCACAATAAATAAATAGAGTACTTAATATATCATTTAAGATTGCAAGAACCAATGTTCCCACGTAATTGTATATTTATTGTATTTTCATGTTCATATGCATTGTATGTGAAAAGATGTTTAGTAGATTATTAAATCTATCAAAATATATATTTATATTTTTGTACAAAAGTGTTATAGAAATAATGTTTGTCTGAAGGGTATAATGAACATTCATTTTTTGATGAGTATTTTGGTAATTCAAGTTTTTACTTTGGAACTTCCTACTTATAGTATAATATGATTCATGTATTCTGGATACAATATAAAAACAAAATCAGGAATCTGGAGTCAAGATCTTTAAAATAATTTTTTTAATTGGAAAGTCATTAACTGTTAATAGGACTAATTGCCGTAACAGATTGTTGTCATGTAGGATTTTGTTATCTTTTCTCAAACGTGAAAGTGATATGGAATTGATCTAGTAGTAATGTTGTTCTTAAAGGCATAATTGGTCCTCTGTCTGGCTTTCTGAAAAATGATAATTCCCTATTCATATATTTATACATACAGGAATTGAATGGAGGAAGTTATCCCTTTTATTCATATATTAGTTTAGCCGTAATCTCTTAGATTTAGTTTTTCTTCTATGAGTATGTGACATATGTTGTCACATTGAATGGTTGAGCCATTCTTATTGTTTCCTCAGTCCTATTTTAGATATGCTAAATAAGGACACGTTCGAATTACTCCAAGTGGGAGCTTTCGAGGTCGAAGAAGGGGACATTGTAGAAGGATACGTCGTTGCAGGATTTATTTCTATAATGATTCAGACTCGAAGCCTGAAGTCACAAGGAATGTCCCAAAGGCAAGGCAAAATGAGTTAAGGGATCAAATGGCTGAATGAAGGGAACGAGAGAAGAAATTTAGGGAGTTTAAGAAATTAAAAAAGGGCTCGGATATTTCCATTCCTGAACATGTACACCTTTTTAGATTAAAAAGAACTGAATTGGCTAATTACATAGAAATTACTGATCGGGAAGCATTAGCCATTTTAACGGACTCTCTTCGAGAGCCTTTGGGTGAAATTTTAATTGAGATTTATCATGATGTTCGGCCTAGTGCACCTTTTAGCGTATATGAGCAAGAGTTAGTGTTCGATCGGTACATGCATGTCCTAGCAAACATGTAAATTGTTATTATGTGTTTTATCTTAATGGAATTTGAATCATGTTATTTGTCTCACTAGTTACATATATTGTTTATTATTTTTTTTTAATGGATAGAGACTTGAAATAAAGTACACTAATAAGCAATTTTAATATTAATTAAAATATTTTGATATAGATGATGAATGGAAACGAAGTAACCATTCGATTCTATACCAAATATAAAATTAATATTACAATTAATTTACTTGAGTGTGTAATCACATACATAAATTGACTAAAGTATATATTGATGAGTTAGACTTGTAAAATTATCTCTAATAACAGACATGACATTGAAAAGTATTATTGCTGACTTGAACAAGGGTGACAAACTGAATGGTGAAAATTACTATATCTGGAGTCGTAAGATGTGGTATGTACTCGAAGAGCAAATTTCTCTTGAAAGAATTAACCATATTATGAGCCACCTAGAGGAGGGTAACACTTCCAACACAGGAGGGATCTGGAAATTTACAACATTTGGAAAAAGAAAGATTCCACTGCACATTGAATTATTATAAGTTCAGCTGCTGATGATTTCATCCACGAATATGAGCAATATCCTACTTCTCAAGCACGAACAAAAAATGTCATGATAACGGCGTCAAGAAACATATAAGGTGGTGTCAAATATGATTATTCAACTCAACCATGTTATCTCTGATGAGCAGCAACTTTAGGCATTGATTTGGTCTCTTCCCAATAATTGGGAATATCTTAAGGTTATCTTGACCCACAATGATAGCATAAAATTTTTTGCTGATGTTGTCCGTCATGTGGAGCTTGAAGACAAGCAGCTTGGTGCTGCTAAAGTTGTACCTAATTCCTTTGTGGCAGAATCAAGTGGTACCAAAAGATCAAGTTTCAAGCGCAAGAGAAACTAAAAAAATGACGGAAATGGTAAGTATACCGGAGAAGGATCATCCAAGAAAAGAAACAAGCCAAATTCCAAGAAAGAAAAACGGTTCTACAAGAAGAAATACAAGATCAAGATGAAGTGCTACAACTGCGAAGTCCTACGACATTTTGCTCGTGAGTGCACTGAGCCAACAAAGGTAGCATTTCAACATGCATCTCTTAGTGCTATATATCTTTCTAGCACTATTTTGCTAACTGAATCTTAACATGTATGGATTGGAGACTCAGGGGCCACCGACCATGTAAGCTGCAATAAATAAGCGTTTATAGAGTTTTATCGAGTTCCACCTAGATCAAAGCATGTATATGTAGGAAATAATGGAAAGCTTGAAGTCAAAGGGATAGGCACTTGCATAATGGACATACGTGGTGGCCGATATTTGATGTTTCATGATGATCACGCCCAATTATGCCTTTTAAAAGACAAGCGGTCATTGCAAATATAATCCGGTTTTAACTACTTCAAATAATATTAAAACAACAATAAGCTAAAGCAGAGATAATTCAATGGTAAAAAGGTCTAGGGCAGTGATTTACCCAATTGCTAGTTTAGGTCTTGACTCTTCCGCTATAATCTCACCGTAATACTCAATGAGGATTAAGAGCTATGAATTATCGTAATTATCTCTCGATCAACTACAATAATTTACTAGAGAATTCTCTCAAACTACTCTAGCTGACAATATGTGTAGCTCTAAATTATCCTACCAAAGTTTTGTTATCTCTAAATCCACTTTTAAATTAAAGTAATGAATCTCTTCAATTACCCAAAAGTGATATTGTTCAACAGCTATCTAACCAAATATTCTTTCTCAAGCAATAAAAGGTAATTAGACACGATTAATCAAGGGCCCATTCAATTAATCACCATACAAAACGTAGTTGTACAATCATATAATACATCCGGCTCGATTATAACAAGTTGAGTCAAAACTTCAACCAACAATTAGTTCCATTAACCCTAGATAATTTTTTAGCTACTCATACCACAACAAGAGAAAACTACTAAATTGTTCATAATATAAAATTACAAAAAATAAAAGAGATAGAAAAACTCTAATGTTTGGTTGATCTTCTTACGCTTGTTCTGCCTCCAAGGTATTCTCAAAACAAGCTTAAAAATAATCTTGGGCGAGTTTCTAAAGATTATAAGGGTTTTGCACAAGTTTCCCCGAAATTACTGTCACGACCCGGATTTATCCCAACATCAGGCGTCGTGATGGCGCCTACTAACGTAGCTAGGCCAGCCAAACAATACAACATTTCTTTATCCGCCCGCAACAACATATTATTCTACAATAATTAAATAAGTGCGGAAGACTTTAGTTTTAATAAAAGCGATATGAAAATGCGGAAGTTTCAAAAATACACCTCTACCCAGTATCTGGTGTCACTACTCACGGACTATTAAAGAGTACTAAAAATATCAGTCTGAAAGAAAATACACAAGAGTCTGTCTCGATACAAATAAACAAACTGAAGTGACATAGAAGAGACTCCGAGCCCGCGGACGTCGGCTAAGCTACCTGAGAGTCTCTGGACTGAAGGTCGGCTCCCGGTCCAGAACTGCTGCGACGGTCCGTAAGCTGCCTCCTGATCTGTGCACAAAAAGGCACAGAAGTGTAGCATCAGCACAACCGACCCCATGTGCTGGTAAGTGCATGGCCTAACCCCGGCGAAGTAGTGACGATGCTAGACAGGACCTACCACAATTAACCTGTGCAATTACAATATACAAGTGCGAGAAAAAAAAACAGTAATAAAATAATACAAAGTAAGGCTGGGAGGGGACATGCTATCGGGGAATGCTAGATAAAATGGAACATCAGAAACAAACAGCAGGTCTACTTCGGGTTTCGTAATACATATATGTATATTTATAGTGGACGGCGCACCACACGATCCCATAATNGGAAAGACATCACCATAACAGTTAAACCCGGCAAGGGTACAGCTGACAGCCCAACTATCCCGGCAAGGGAGAATTCAATTGTATCAGTCTACTCATCCCAGCAAGGGAATCATTGCTTCACAAACTCTTTTAGTTCATTTCGTTCTTATCCAACACCTTACATGGAAATTATCAATTTAACAAGACAGATGTGTCATATCTTTCGAATTAAAAGCATTTACGACTCACGGTCATGCTAGACACCGGTGTATAGATACTCATCATCATGCCTATACACCGTACTCGATCATTTAGCAAATAGCAATCGAAACACTCTAATCCTATTCCCTCAAGCCAAATTTAGATCAAACACTTACCTCAAATGCTCCAAAAGTCCACTCAAGCCTCTAGAATAGCTTTACCCCTCAAATTCACCACAAAACCGCTCGAATCTAGTCATAAATTACTCAAATGTATCAACAAATGCTAGTTAAATCAACTTGAATGCATAAAAATGAATTTCCTAAAAATTTCCTCAAAAATTCCCAAAACATCCCCGGCCCACGTGGTCAAAACCCGAGATTCGAACCAAAACCCGGTTACCCATTCCCCCATGA
>MU752667.1:86089-101753 GCA_026770625.1 Nicotiana glauca | reverse complement strand
TAAAAGCATTTACGACTCACGGTCATGCTAGACACCGGTGTATAGATACTCGTCACTATGCCTATACACCGTACTCAATCATTTAGCAAATAGCAATTGAAACACTCTAATCCTATTCCCTCAAGCCAAAGTTAGATCAAACACTTACCTCAAATGCTCCAAAAGTCCACTCAAGCCTCTAGAATAGCTTTACCCCTCAAATTCGCCACAAAACCGCTCGAATCTAGTCATAAATTACTCAAATGTATCAACAAATGCTAGTTAAATCAACTTGAATGCATAAAAATGAATTTCCTAAAGTTTTCCTCAAAATTCCCAAAATGCCCCCGACCCACGTGGTCAAAACCCGAGGTTCGAACCAAAACCCAGTTACCCATTTCCCCATGATTCCAATTATATGATTTGTTTTGGAATCGGACCCCAAATTGAAGTCCAAAACCCCTAAATTTAGGAACCCTAGTTCTACCCTAAGTCCCCAAATTTCCCCATAAAAATCCTTGTTTTGAAGTTGAAATTATGCTTAAAGATGTTAAGGAGTAAAGAAAATAAATTAGAAATCACTTACCAATCGTTTTGAAGAAGAAGAATTGTTTGGAAAATCGCCTCTTATGTTTTGGGTTTTGAAAAAGTGTAAAAATAGCTGAAAATCTCGAATTTATATACTTTACTGAAGGCTGGCGCGGACCGCACAGAAATGCCACGCGGCCGCACCGAACCTACCCAGCGCGGACCGCACTGTTTTGGTGCGCGACCGCGCTGGTCAAACTCAACCCAATGCCTTCTCTGAACCTGGCCACGCGGACCGCATAGAAATGCATTGTGGTCGCGTGGCTTCCAGCGCAGACCGCACTATTTTGGTACGCGGCCACGCTGGCTGAGCCTAAACCAACGCCTTTCTGAACCCGTCCACATAGACCGCGCAGAAATGCATCGCGGCCGCGTGGGATCTGCTGCACTGCAACATCTGATATTTTTAAGCCTAAGGCCTCCCGGGACCTACTCAAAACTCACCCGAGCCCTCGGGGCTCCAAACCAAACATACACATAACTCCAAAAATATCCTACAGACTTGCTCGCGCGATCAAATCGCCAAATTAACATCATTCACATAGAATCGAGCCTCAAGGCTCATGATTTTCATTTCAAAACTCATAAACTTTCCAGCTTGGAACTTATAGTCCAAAACACGACAAACGACGTCCGGTTTCAATCAAACTTTACAGGAAGCGCTTAAACAATATATAAGACTTGTACCGGGTATCGGAACCAAAATACAAGCCCGATACCATAGTCTTTTAATAAATATTTATTTTCATTTTCCTTAATAATTTCAGAAACACAATTTAACAGAAAAATTATTTTACTCAGGTTCTAGACCTCGGATTTCGACTCTGGGTACATGCCCGAGTCCCATATTTTTCTATGAACCTTCCGGGACCGTCCAATCTCGGGTCCAGGTCCGTTTACCAAAAATGTTGACCAAAGTCAACTATAATCGTATTAATATCAAAATTCTTCAAATTTTTCACAGAATTTACATATTCCAACACAGAAATTTTTCGGCTACACGCCCGGACTGTGCACGCAAATCGAGGCAACTAAAAATGAGTTTTTCAAGGCCTCGGAAAAAGGAAAAAGAAAGAAATACGATGATGACTCTTTGGGTCGTCACAATTACACTTTGGTCCCCATATTTTTCTTGGAGCGTGAACAGTGCATTGCGTTCGCAGCAGGCTGCGATTGACCGCGGTCAAAGCTGACCATTCTGCTTTTGAGCTTTACTCCGCCGCGGTCCGCCGCGGTCACGGTGGAATTTAAGCCCAAGCCATTTCTTGCCTCTTTGTGCTCGGATACTTCTTGAGTGGGCGTTTTCTTCCTCTTATTGCCTCCAAAACACTCCTTGGTGCTTCCTCGCTTAGAATATAGAATATTTCCTGCAAAACAAAATAGCACTATTTAGAGCATTTTGTTGGCGATTTACCTATGAAACAACTATCAAGCATGGTAATATTAAGGTGTAAACATCATCTATATAGCCTAATATCAACACCCCACACTTAAATCATTGCTAGTCCTCGAGCAATCCACCACACTCCATCAAAGTTCTTTCCCTAAGCTTTCCCCCTAATGACTCACACCTTGAACATTTTACCAAAGTTGCACCTAGTAGAGAACAACCTTTACCTCAAGAGTCAATCTTTCGTACCATGCAACATCTGCACTTACTGAAACCACTCTATACAAGAACCAAGAATTACCTTTCCTTTGTGAATCACACGCCCTCACATCACACAAGAGAGTAGTTCCACATATAATGAGGTTTAGAGCAATTAGGAACTAAGATAGATAGAATTCACTCACTCTCAAAAAGAACATTCACATGCCACAAAGATGCACCATAAGATTGCCCATAGTGTAATACTCTACTAATCGATCCCACTCAGTCTAAGATCAATAGGACTTTACTTGGTTGTAATGTAGGCTAAGGGACGGCTAGGATATATTTAGATATAGTGACTAACCTCCCTACGTGCTTTTAATAAAATTACATTAACCTTCAAGATCATACTTGCGCCAAACAAACACTCCACCACATTTATTTACAACACCCCCATCATTAGGTGCAATTTATACAAACTACCACTTATCAACCACTATAATTATTTATAACCCCCTTTTTTTCGTGGTGCTTCTTCTTTTATGCTTCAAAACTAGCGCCTTTCTCTATTTCAATGGTTCCACTAAAAAACCAAACCACCACCCTACACTTTGGCTTTTTGCATATTGTCAATACTATTCAAGTGCTTATTGGGAGTTAAAACGGTTCAAACAGCAGGCTATTCAAACAATTGGGTAAGATTCGCAATGTGGTTGCCAAAGAAACAGGTTTATAGGCTCAACGGGGTTAATTAAGATGTAATGCATTTAGGTGGGTTTATTATATATGTCTGGCTCAACAACAAAATGCCTATATCACTTCTAAAACTGACTGAAACTACTATTTCGCTTTGCAAACACACAGGGCAAGTTCTATGCATCAATTGTGAATCATGGAATACAGTAAAGCTCACTCACACATGGCACATGACTCACTCCGGATTAGTTTATCAAGACATTCTCTTTTAAGTGTTCAAGTTAGATACAAACATACAATTTGAAGGCACTTAAACAAGATTCGACCCTTGAAGCTAAGCGTTACACTGTAGTGTCTACTGTGTTCAGGTGTAAAAACGCAAAGGGTTTTTCCTTTGATTATAACTCGTAGCCTATTAATCCTAATCTAAAGCTAAAAAGAAAAAAAACAAAGATACCTATACCCGGTTCAAGTCAAACCCTTGGAAAAGAACCGTAGCCCAAAGAAAAACCAAGGGGGAGTTGCTACACTACCTAAAAATAAAAATAAAAAAATCTTTTTGGTCTTTTCTCTAGACTAACTTCTCTCAAGAAAATTATTTAAAGGATCCGTCATCAGGAAGAGTCTCCATATTCTATTTTTTTAAAGGATCCGTCATCAGGAAGAGTCTCTATATTCTATTTTTTTTTACTTAGTCCCTCAAGAACTCCATCGAAAGAGATCTGTTATCGGGACAAGTCACTTACTATTTTAACTTACCTAATGAACTATTACTCAAATACCAAGCCAATCAAAACAAAACAAAATCAAACAGTCAATTGTTACAATTACATACATACAAAGAAGTATCCCCACCCCACACTTAAAATGAAGACATGTCCCCATGGCTTAAAAATTTAAAGACAATGAGGTAAAGGAACTTCCCTGAAGGCTCACTCCTGGTCAGAGACTGTGTCTGGGTTCACATTGTGCGCACGACCAAACGCTCTCAGCTAGCCTAAGAATTTCTTTTCTGGCTTCACCTGCCGGTTAGCCACCTCATCAACACAGGCACTCAAATTAGTGACTGAGGTTTGCAACCCAGCCATCTCGTGCTCCAACGCTGCCATGCGGGTATTGATGACACTGAGCCAGCACTTTGCCTCCCAGTTAAGGGACTGTGAGTGCAGAGTCTTCAGATATGTTATCCATTTAAAGGACTTGCTAGGGATACAGATTACATCAAGAATTGGTGCCCAATCAATCTTCGGGAGGTGATAATCTATATAATGATCCAACTCACCCGTGAATGCTGGGAGGCGATACACCCAGCAGATGGCCTCTATAGATGAATTAACCCGGGTGTTGCGCACAGTCACAACCCTATTCCCATGTTCTGGAAAGTTCGCATAAAACTCCTTCACCAACTGAATATCAGCCTCATATGGTACCTCGAAGAAGATGTCCAGCTGACACCTCCTCAACTCATTAAACATACTTGGGCATTCCCTCTCTAAGGAAGTCTGATCAATATGTACCTCGTGTAGTAACTTCTTAGGTGCTTTCTGATTGTACCTATCCTCCGCTGATTTGGATACAAACTGAGTGCTATCAAACTGAGGTGCACTGGCTTGGCTCTTGGCTCTCGAGGAGCCTCCCGGTCCACTAGCGGAGGACCCGGTGTTGCGTCTCTTGCGAGATGAACTCATTGTACCTGTCAAACAGAGGAACACCTATTAGTGAGTGCGTGAAATGTGTGACTATGGGTGGTTACTCAGACTTCACTACAACCATGTCACATTAGCTCCTTATAAATCCATTGGGACAATTTCCCAAACACCTTTTGGGTAGGGCACTATCCTAACACATATAGCCCTCATGGGTATATCAAAAATCTTCCCAAATCAAGTATGCTACTACACCAACACACCCCACACTTACTTCATTCAATACCCACCAACAAACACCTTTTCACCACTAGAAATACACAGCCCCTTGACCAATCCTTCTTAAAAACGAAATCTCAAATAGAAAAACCAGAAAAACTAACAAAAATCTACACAAAATTTCTGCAACATGACAAAGCTAGGCTACATATATTATAACAGACTACAAAAAGAAAAGAGAGAGGAGAAGTGAGTGGAATACCTTAATGGAAGGAAGGTAGATGAATGGAGGTGGGGGTGTGATTATTGAAGAAGAAGAAAGATTTTGGTGGGTTAGGGTTTAGAGAGAGAGTAAGAGAGATAGAGAATTGGGGGAGGGTGGGTCGGGTGTTTTGTTTTTGGGGGAGGGGTTTTGATTTGAGTAGGTAGTTATTAAATTAAAAGAAGAGGAAAAATAATATAAAAAAATTACC
Source organism: Nicotiana glauca (assembly GCA_026770625.1). NCBI lineage: Eukaryota > Viridiplantae > Streptophyta > Magnoliopsida > Solanales > Solanaceae > Nicotiana > Nicotiana glauca. The sequence goes on along the minus strand of MU752667.1, from coordinate 96,561 downwards.
TGGTACGCACCACGGTCGTGGCAGGTCGTGACAGGTATAAAAATTAGAGGCAGAAAGTTACGCCGCACCGCAGTTTACCGCGGTCCATCGCGCTCGTGGTGGAATTAAAAATCGGAGGCAGAAAGTTACGCCTCACCGCGGTTCACCGCGGTCCACTCCGTGGTCGCGGTGCTGGATATATATATTTTTTTGTATGGGAAGTTACAAGAACACACTTACAACAACATTCGTGGGTTGCCTCCCATGCAGCGCCTGATTTAATATCGCGGCACGACGCATGCTTGATCATCACTCCTCATTCGCGTACTGGGCCTCTTCCAAAGTTATTACCACTCTATCCCCTTTTTCTTCGGCCATTCCAAGGTAATGTTTCAACCTTTGCCCATTCACTGTGAACTTATTTGTCCCATCTTCTGATTCAATCTCTACAGCTCCACTAAGAACATTTGCACCACTTTGAAGGGTCCTGACCATCGGGACTTCAACTTACCCGAAAACAATCTCAATCTCGAGTTGTATAATAATACTAGATCTCCGGGTTTGAAGTTAGTTTCACCCTTTCTTTGTATAATCTAGCACTCTCAAATACCTGGAACCTGAATTCCTCCAGCTTATGTAACCCAGTGACTCTGTTAGTGCTTGATGTCTCCATGTCCAAGTTCAACTGCCGCAATGCCCAAAGTGCTTTATGCTCGAGCTCAACTGGGAGGTGGCATGCCTTTCCAAACACCAACTTGTACGGTGACATACCAATTGGGGTTTTGAAGGCTGTGCGGTATGCCTACAATGCATCATCCAACTTCTTTGCCCAATCAATCCTTGTTGCATTCACTGTTTTGGTAAGGACACTTTTAATCTCCCTGTTGGACATTTCAACTTGCCCGATCAACTGTCGGTGGTACTGGGTGGCCACTTTATGACGAACTCCATACTTTTCCAATAGCCGCACATATGCTCTATTGCAGAAACGGGTTCCGCTGTCACTGAGTATCGCTCTTGGGGTAACAAAACGTGTGAAAATATTCTTCTTTAGAAAGCATGTTACCCTTTTAGCATCATTAGTCGGGAGAGCCACTGCTTTGACCCACTTGGAGATGTAGTCAACTACTACCAATATGTACTTGTTACCATACGAGCTGACAAATGGCCCCATGAAGTCGATGCCCCACATATCAAAAATCTCCACCTCCTGAATTGTGGTCATTGTCATCTCGTGTCTACGAGATATGTTGCCTGTCCTTTGGCATTCGTCACAACTTTTAACCCAAGCATGGGCATCTTTGAACAGAGTTGTCCAATACAAGCCTGACTCCAACACCTTAGCTGCTGTCCGAATTCCTCCAAAGTGTCCACCATATGGTGAAGCATGGCAAGCCTGCAAAACAGAATATTGATCTTTCTCGGGGATACACCGTCGAATCATGTTATCCACACATATTTTAAACAATAGAGGTTCATCCCAATAATAAGATCGACAATTACGAAAAAACTTTTTCTTTTGAATTGAGGAGAATTCATAAGGTACAATACCACTTACTAAATAATTAGCAATATCAGCATACCAAGGTGCCTCCTCCATTTTCATTACTAGTAACTGTTCATCCGGGAATGTCTCTATTATATCCTCAACCTCTAACTTCTTTTCAGCTCCTTCCAACCTTGAGAGGTGGTCAACTACTTGGTTCTCTGTCCCTTTTCTGTCACGTATTTCCAGATCAAATTCTTGTAACAGAAGAACCCAGCGAATCAAGCATGGCTTTGACTCCTTCTTTTCTATCAGGTACCTAATTGTTGCATGGTCAGTGTAAACAATAACTTTCGAGCCAACTAAGTAAGACCTGAATTTGTCGAATGCAAAAATGACAGCCAACATCTCCTTTTCCGTTACGGTGTAATTGAGTTGTGCACCGCTTAACGTTCTGCTTGCATAGTAAATCGTGTGCACCAGTTTATCCTTTCACTACCCCAAGACTGCTCCTATAGCATAGTCACTTGCGTCGCACATGAGCTCAAACGGTTGCTCCCAATTAGGTGCAACAATGATGGGTGCAGTCACCAGTATCTTCTTCAACTCCTTAAATACCAACCTGCAATCAGTAGAAAACACAAAGGGGTGATCCTTTTCAAGGAGTTTTCATAATGGGTTAGAAATTTTGGAGAAATCCTTTATGAATCGCCTGTAGAACCCGGCGTTCCCAAGGAAACTTCTCATCACCTTGACTGAAGTCGGCGGTGGAAGCTTTTCAATCATGTCAACCTTAGCATGGTCAACCTCAATTCCCTTACTGGACACTCGATGTCCCAGGACTATCCCTTCCTGTACCATAAAATGGCACTTCTCCCAGTTCAACACTAAGTTTGTCTCCACACATCTTTTGATCACTCTTCTTAAGTTGTGAAGACAGTCCTCGAATGAATCCCTTACCACGGAGAAATCATCCATAAAAACCTCCATAATGTCCTCCACCATGTCTGTGAAAATGGCTAACATTCACCATTGAAATGTCGCCGGTGCATTGCAAAGTCCAAAAGGCATTCTCCAAAAGGCAAAGATGTCATACGAACAAGTGAAGGATGTTTTCTCTCTATCTTCGGGGGATATTGATATCTGATTGTACCCCGAATATCCATCCAAGAAATAGAAATGCGATCGCCCGGCCAGCCTGTCCAATATTTGGTCAATGAATGGCAGGGGAAGTGGTCCTTCCGGGTGGCTGTGCTCAATTTCCGGTAATCCATGCAAATCCGCCATCCTGTGACTGTACGAGTTGCGATCAACTCATTGTTCTCATTTTGTACAACAGTCATTCCCCCTTTTTTGGCACACATTGGACAGGACTGACCCAATTGCTATCAGAGATAGGGAAGATGATTCCCACATCTAACCATTTGATTACTTCCTTCTTCACTACCTCTTTTATATTTGGGTTCAGCCGTCGTTGATGTTCTCTGGAAGATTTGTGCCCTTCTTCCAAGATAATATTGTGCATACAAAAGGCTGGGCTGATACCCTTTATGTCTTCCATGGTCCAACCAATGGCAGTCTTACTTTCTTGTAGTACCTGTATGAGTTGTTCTACCTACACATCTAGCAAATCGGATGATATAATTACAGGAAAAGTAGAATCAAGGAAAAGAAAATGTACCTGAGCTGAGCTGGGAGCGATTTCAGCTCCAGGTTGGGTGGTTCCTCTACTGATGGCTTTGTTGGAGGTGTAGCCCTTTTTTCTAACTCAAGGGACTCGAACTGAGGTTCCCTTTTCCATAATCCTTTGCCTTCAAGTGCCATGACCCACTCAACTAACCCTTCACCATCCATCTCCTCTAAATTTGTCAGGCATGCCTCCAATTGATCTTTAGCAGTCAAGGTCACGTCATCTTCGTGCAGGATCACATCCACTGCCTCCACTAGGGAGCAATTAGCGTATTCACTAGGTCTCTTCATGGATTGCTGAACATTGAATATAACTTCTTCATCATTCAGCCTCATTTTTAATTTCCTAGTCTTATAATCGATCAGTGCTCTCCCCATGGCCAAGAATGGCCTACCTAGAATGAGAGGTATCTCCTCATCTACCTAACAATCCAGAATAACAAAGTCTGTAGAGAACACAAACTTCCCCACTTGTACCAATATATCATCAAGAATCCCTGTTGGCCTTTTAACAGTGCGATCAACCAGTTGCAGCAGCATCGAAGTCGGTCTAGCTCTGCCAATGCCCAGTTTGGTGTACACAGCCAGAGGCATCAAATTTATGCTGGCTCCCAGATCACAAATGCCTTTGCAAAAGCATAACTCCCAATTGTGCATGGAATACTGAAGCTACCTGGATCAGACATCTTTTGAGCCATCAATCTTGTCAGTACTGAGGTCTGCGTTAGAGTCACTGTGGATAGGTCCTAAAAATCAAACTTCTGTGACATTAGGTCCTTCATCATCTTTGCATAAGCATCTCCCTCAAGGTATCCATCAAAGGAATATTCAACTGAATTTGAAGCAGTCTCCATGAATTTCATGTATTGATCTTCCTTCTTTTGTTTTACCAGTCTCTAAGGGAATGGTGCAGGTATCACCCTTTGTGCACTACTTGCTAGTTTCTCTCTGTTGGGGTTTTGTGTCACAAGAGGTGCCACCTGTTCTGCAGCTTGCTCATTCATCTTAGCCTTACCCTTTTAATCATGACCTTGTTCAACCACCACTTCAGTAAGTTCTGTTAGTTCATCTACCTCTAGTGGAACTGGAGTGGCTGGCGTACTCTCATTGCTGGCTTGTATAATTTCCCGCTCTCTAACTAAATCTCTCTCATTCTAGAGACTTACTGCCATAAGCTAATTCGGGTTTTGCTCCTTGGGGTTGATGTTTGTGTCTGCTAACAAAGTTCCCTGGGGGTAGTTTTTTAAAGCCATAGACAACTGCCCCAGCTGAGTTTCAATGTTCTTTATAGCTGAATCATACACTGCCAGCTTTTCTTGCATTTTACCATTTGTCCTAATGAGTTGCTGAAGCATACCCCTATCTCCACCATGTTGTTATCTTGCTGCTGAGGAGGTGATTGATATGTTAATTGTTGCTGATTTTGCTGTGGATAGCCCTATTGTCTCTGATATGGTATTGGCACCATTTGGCCTTGAGGTTGCATACCCCCAGGCTGTGGCATGTTTTGTCAGTATTGCTGATTTTGTGCCGGTCTTCACTGCTGTCCTCCTTGTCTCTAACTCCCAAATTTGTTGACATAATTCATATCTTCTCTTTCCCCTTGATTTTTACCTTCTCCACTCCATGAACACACATAATACTGATTAACACAAGGTGTACACAGTCCTCCATTTGTTGTGTCAACAATGTGCACCTGTTTTGTACCCCTCTCATCAATCTTCTTTGTCAGTATACTCATATGAGTCATGAGTGTGGCCATGTTCTCTGCATGCGAATTATTTGGGTCAAGAGAAAATACACTATGGGTGCCAGTGTTGTACCTCTAGTCATCCACCCCGAATTCTGTAATATCTTATCAAGAAGGGCTTTGCACTCGGTGAATGTCTTACTAAAAAATGCACCTCCAGCTGAAGCATCCACATTTGCTTTTAGATTGTTAACTAACCCCATGTAGAACATCTGGCTGAGCATCTGGCCTGGAATGCCATGGTGAGGACACTTCACTTGCATCCCTTTAAATCTTTCCTAAGTTTCCTGCAAGGTCTCAGTCGGCTGCTGCTTGTACTGCAATATTTCATCAATCTGTCTTGTAGTCTTGTTAGGCGGGTAGAACTTATTCAGGAACTACTTGACTAATTCCTCCTAGGTGACAATGGAATTGATAGGGAGTGAATTTAGCTAAGTATGAGCTTCCCCGGTTGTCACACCTCCTTTTTCACCTACACCCGTGAGGGTGTAAAGGAGTTTTTTCACTTAAAGGACAATCGGAACGGGATTTATTATTAATATTCAGAGTCTCCACTTAGGATATTAATGGTGTCCCAAATCACCGGTTGAATCTCGAACCGAGGAAATTATGACTTTGTTAACAGTCCGCAAACCAGAAATCCGAGTAAGGAATTCTGTTAACCCAGGAGAAGGTGTTAGGCATTCCCGAGTTCCGTGGTTCTAGCACGGTCGCTCAACTGTTATATTTGGATTTATCTGATTTCAAAACATGTTTTAGCTTATGTGCTTTTTAACCTTAAACCTCTTTTATTATTATTTTTAAACGAGAATTGCAACGTCGTGAAAATATGTCTCGAACCACGTCACATAAATGCACCCGTGGTTGTTGACACATTTCGACTTCGCTGAGATTTGGATTTGGGTCACATAAATGTGCACCGAGTTTAGGAAGGTAATGTTATTAAAATACGCGCCTAAAGAGACTAACGCGTTATTATCTTTGGGGAAGGCCGTGAAATTAGCTAAACGGCCCATCCCGAAATCTAATTATTTTAATACAACCATCTATCGAGGGCCCCGCAATTTATGTGTTTTGTTTAGAGAGACTTATCTCATTTTATTATTTAAAAGGAAAACCTAAGGCAACTACGATTTTCTACTTTGCGAGGGCCATGGAAAATTCAACTAATGGCACACCTCGATTTCTAAAGGGTTTTATTATTCAAAGTCGTTATAGTCGGGTTACATAAAATGCACCCCCGAATTTTGAGAATTAGGCATCGTAACTATGTCACGGGAACCGTACCCATAATCACGAAGATTTATAATTAGTCATGCTTAACGTCTTTTCTAGGAATAATCATCTTGAACCCAATCTATTTGGAAGCATACAAAAAGAATCTAAAACCACGACCAAAGTTAAGCTACTGGAAAAAAAATGGCACAACTCTCATTTTTAATATAGAAAACTAAAAGCAACTTTTTAGCAATTTTAAAACCAATTCCATGCATTCCATGAATTAATGAAGCACGTATTTGAAAGCTTAAAGGAACAGAAGTTATAAACATCACCTCAGCAACTCGCTGGAGCATGTAAAACCATGGATTTGGGTGTAATATTCACTGACTCGATCGGAATAGAATATCATCGCAAACGACCTCGACTCTCAAATGGTGACCTCGACCGCAAAACTGAAGCAAGCATGAGCCGTTCCTGTTGCAAAGTAATGCCAGTAGAAATCGACTTCAAAGCTCACTTGATGACCTCGACACTTCAATACCCAGTTCCGAACAGATTTCACAAGCGTGCTCCAAAATGGACTCAAATCAACAAATCCCAGCAGCAAAAATGAAATTTAAGAACTGAAATTGCTTTTCAATTAATAGAACTTCAGCAACTATGGAAACTGAAAATCGAACTTTCTATTGATGAAATATTCAGTGATACGCGAGACAAAAATCGAGCAAGTGTTACAACCTAAAATTCAAAAACAACTGAAGCTTGAACCAACAGACGTCGGACAGATCTCAAACCAAAAAACAAAGAGCTACGATCTTAAATCGAACCACGATGGAAACTCATTGAATCCCTGACCGGACTGCCTCGCTCGAACCCGAACACAATCATAACTCAATCAAACTCCATAACTTCATAACGAAAATTTAAATTGAGAAGAGGAAATAGCAAAATGCTTTTGTTATCAATTATTTTTTGGTTTTGTTTTATGTACTCTCTCAAAAAATCAAAAACGGAATGAAGGAGCAGAAGTATACATTTTCGATCTTCCTCCTTATCCTATTTCTCGTTTCTCTGTATCGTTCCCTCTTATTTTCTATCTTTCTCGTCAGCCTCCCTCCATGTGTGTGCGTATGTTTCTTTTCAACTGAGAGAGATGGGGTCCATGGTAGCTGAAGATCGTGTGTCTGCCTAAGGGTGTTCAAGAGTGAAGAAGAAGAAGCTCAGGGGCGTTTCGTGTGTTATCAGTGCAGCTTTTTTTTTAGGCGTTTTCTTTTTGTATTTTTCCGTCCGTCCCCCTTTTTTGTGTAGAAAATGGTTTTATAGAGTGTGTGAGGTAGGGTGTTATGTGGGGAAGTAGTTTTGGGGGAAGGTTTTATGTGGGGGAACAATTTGGGGGAAAGTATTTTTGGGGGAAGGGCTCATATGGGAAAAAGATTTTGGGGGGAAATATTTTTGGGGGGAAGGTTCTTCCAATTCTTATTTTTTTATTTCTAATTTTCGTTTTATCTCTTTTTTATATTAAAAATCTTAGAATTAAAAATCTAAATTATCTAAAATTATACTAATTATGAAAATTATAAAAGCTACTTAAACCTAAAAAAATCAACAAAAGGAAAAGGTGTAAAATAAAATATTTTGGTGATTTTTAATTTTTATGAAAACCAAATGACTCCCGATAAAACTTAAATGCTATGCAAGATATTTTTTGGTATTTATTATTTTGATTTTAAAATATTAAAATGCATGAAATGCAACAAAATAAAGGAAAATTCCTAAAAAAATCAATAAAAATATTTGATCTATTTTTAAGAGTTATCTTCATGTAGGGCAAAAATCACGTGCTTACAGCTGCCCCTCTTTGCTCGAAAACACAAAGAGTTTTCGGGCAAAGATAAAGTGAGCGCTGTGAGGGATTTTTGCCCATTTGAAACTCCATGAGAAGCATTTTTTGAAAAACTGTCTGACCAAACCTTTCTTCAAAGGTTGCCTACATATCCTTGGCTATAAAGGAATCAGGTCATTGTAGTTCAGAAGTGAGTGGGATGGTAGAGTATGCCGAGGTGAAGAGCCGGTCGAGGTGCCGTTCTGCCGAAGTTTCGGTCCGCGGTCCTGTTATTACATCAAAATAAAAAGAAATGAAAAGAGACTAGCTAAGCATGTCAACTACGAGTTACAAGATTCCTATCTATAAGTCTTCTGAAGCTTGATCTTGAGTCTTGAATGGTTCTTCATGCAGACTTTGGATCTGAACCTTGACGCTAGCTAGTTGCAGGTGCTAATTCATTCTTCCTCAGCTTTTCGGACCAAACTCGGACAGCATCCCACGCTTGTGAATCCAATCATGTCTTAAGCAATTCACATCTTTCTCTACTTCTGCATTTGGATTCCTTTTGCCTTTTTTTGTTTCTCCTCTTCTTTTATTATTTTGGATTGTGACCAACATCCGCTGGTCGTCTCGAACTTTTAACTGGCATTATTTCCGCAAACCTCCTTTGTTTCTGACTTGAATTGTGATCTGAAATGTTTTACCCTGTCTCCGAGTGATGCTTTGACTGCTAAGACTTGAAACATATGCCTCTGTTCTCCAGGCGGGCTCCTGACTGCTAACACTTAAAATGTATTCCCTTATTCTCCAGGTGGGCTCCTTATTGCCGTCACTTGAAATGTATTCCCTTGTTCTCCAGGTGGGTGCCTGACTTCAACAAAATAGACAAACAAAGAAAATTTCCTGCCCCAGTTTGGTAGCTGGACACATCATGTTACCAAATATTACTAAAAATTTGAAAGCTAAAACTTGAATTGTACTTCCTTTGTTCTCCAGGTGGGCGCCTGATTGCCGAACTTGAAATGTATTCCCTTGTTATCCAGGTGAGCGCCTGATTGCCAAAACTTGAAATATATTCCCTTGTTATCCAGGTGGGCGCCCGATTGCCAAAACTTGAAATGTATTCCCTTGTTATCCAGGTGGGCGCCTGATTGCCAAAACTTGAAATGTATTCCCTTCTTATCCAGGTGGGCGCCTGATTGCCAAAATTTGAAATGTATTCCCTTGTTATCCAGGTGGGGGCCTGATTGCCAAAACTTGAAATGTATTCTCTTGTTATCCAGGTGGACGCCTGATTACCAAAACTTGAAATATATTCCCTTGTTATCCAGGCGGGCACCTGATTCTGGGCACATGTGTGAGTGTTAAACTGAATTATTCTACCAACTATTATAAGAATTTGAAAGCTAAGTCCTATTATCCTGGGAGGTCCTGACAACTCCTAACAATTACGAACCTAAGTTATACCTTCTAAAAGCATTGCTCCCACTACATTTGTTATCTAAAAGGTCTTAAACTACTTCCCATTATCCAGGAGGGTCCTGACAACTTCGAGTTAAAAGGCGGTTTTAACCTAAGCTATATCTATTGCAAGTACGACTTCCACCACATCTTGTTATCTAAACAAACTTTAAAACTACATTCCATTACCCAGGAGGATCCTGAAAACTCCTAATTGAATCCTATCTTAGACATGCAAACCTTGAGACCAACTCATATTCCTTAGGGTACATTTATGCTAAATTATGCTATTCATGATTGTTTTGAAATTTAAACTAAATTTCATTGTCCAGGAGGGTCATGAGAACTCTTAATTGGATCCTACTTCAAACATGCAAACTTTGAAACCAACTTATATTCCTTGGGGTACATTTATGCCAAATTATGCTATTCATGATTGTTTTAAAATTTAAACTAGGTCCTATTTTCCAGGAGGGTCCTGAAAACTCCTAATTGAATCATATCTTAAACATGCAAACTTTGGAACCAACTTACATTCCTTTGGGGTACATTTATGCTAAATTATGCTACTCATGATTGTTTTGGAATTTAAACTAAGTCCCATTTTCCAGGAGGGTCCTGAGAATTTATGTAAGCACGTGATTTTTGCCCTATGTGAAAATAACTCCTAAAAATAGACAAAAATAATTTTAATTGATTTTTAGGTGTTTTTCTTTATTTAGTTGCATTTCAAACATTTTTAACATTTTTAAAATCATAGAAAAAAAACAATAAAAGTGTCACATTTTAATTTCATGCCACCTTAGGTTTAATTTGCATTTAGGAATCAATTACATTGAGTTAATTGTGCTATTAATCAAAAATCACAAAAAAATGATCATTTTTACATAGTTAGATAATTAGCTTAATTTTACAATTTAAATCAATTTAGGAATTTAGTTTAGGTTTTTAATTAATTAAAGAAAGAAAAGAACAACAAAAAGAAGAGGGAAGTGAAAATGCTTGGTCTTAAATTCAAATTGGCCAATCCCCCCAAAACCTTCCCCAAAATATTTTCCCCC